>JAOBRG010392623.1:0-10498 GCA_027574985.1 Umimayanthus nakama | reverse complement strand
CCCTAATATGTCCAATTTGGTTAGCTAACATTTGCAATAAACAATCTCTAAAATCAAAACAGGAATTATTTGCTAAATGCTTGTGAACAGTGAGTTGGAATCCTGACCTTTTGTCAGTATTATAAAGCAACTTAAGTGGCAATCACTCATGTTTCCCAACCCAAAGGGACTTATTTAATCGCTTACTTTCAATTTTTGTTTTTGGAACAGATCAAGACACTTCCAACTGAGTAACTTAAGTCTACTTACAAAACTAAAATAATCGTCTTTCAATTTGCTTTTCATCTCACAATAATTCATTTTGTGAAGGTATTGTCATCAAAGGCGGTTTGGGTTTGAACGAAGAAAAATAAATACTTTAATAAGATGAAAAGAAAGCAACCGTAAAACAAACACCTTATTAAATGGATGACCAACCAATGTGAATTTGCTAAAAATACCAAACCACTAAACTATCAATAAACTATATTTATCTAGCTATATCATACTCTCCGGATATCTAAAATGAAGGAAACAATTTTTTGAATCGTTTCAAGAGTTTTTGAGGTAGAAGGAGCAATGTTTTTCTACTATCCTTAGGTTGCCAAAAACCCAAACAAGGATTTCACCTCAATTATTTCGCCGATCGTACCTGTGCAAGTGATCGTGGCTATATTGGTCGATTACGTATTGCATTAGTTGTTATTTCCATCGGCCTAGTAAAAGAATGAGTTTAGACACTCTGATACTTAGTTTTGTAAAAAAAAATTGAATTTGCCTGCATCATTAAGGGATTTTTCAACCTACACTAAAATTTTCAGACAAATTGATTAAAGTAGTGGATGAGTGGACAATTGTGGGTAGCAAACCAAGACATTACTAAAACATTGAATTGGAAAGCGCAAGTTTCAAAAGCCAAAAACAAAGCAAACAAAACTCTGGGCTTCATAAGGCGAAATTTGCATTCGTGCCCCGAAAGAATAACGTTCTCTAACGTGCATGTCTATGAGTTCCTTTGCCTTCTCGCTCTTAACAGCTTGATAAAGCGAGCCCCCAAGAGAATCGTCTGGCAGCTGGTTACAATTGATTCATGATCTGCTCTACAAGATGAGATGTAACTTCAATAGACGAGGCATGTTCACATCCCTATCAAGTTGACTACACTTGAGCTCTACAATGGCTGGCATGAGGACTTAAGCGATAGCTTGTTCAAGTGGCTCTCAAAGATCTTGAATATCAGGAAGAGTTCTTAGAAAGTAGGTCCAGCGATGTTTCAAGCCAAACGTATACGCAGCATAGCTGGCCTGTGGTTGAGCTTGTGCAAACTCAGCCAACTGAGCCACTTCACTGACCCAGTTATCTACTTTCTCGCTGACATAGGTCTCGAGAAAGTCTCTTGAGCCTATCACAGCTCCAAGATGCTTCTGCCTTTCATAATAATAGTAATGATAATAATGATAATAATATCGATAATAATAATAATAATAATGAAAATAATAATAATATTAATAATAATAATAAGTTTTATATAGTGCCGATTCTTAAGAATCCAACCGCGCTTTACAATCGTTGTAGCCTATAAAATATAATGAAATTACAATCCTTATAATTTTAAACATGATTTACTTTACAAATGTTGTAGTCTTAAATAACCAACAAGTTTACAATATTTTGACACGAAAAACTATCAGTTGACAATGCGTTTAAAAAGACCTGACTTAAAAGTATTTGATGATTTGCACGTCCTCATATCTTCTGAAAGAGAACTCCACACAGTCTGGGCAATATATCAGTAAGAACGCTCTTTCTCCATGGGTCATAAGATTGCATCTGGGAACTCTGATAAATTCTTTCTCACACGTACGAAGAAAACAATGTAATAGAAAAGGGAAGAAAACTTAGGCCTCGTCCACACGCAGCCGAGTATTTTCAAAACTGGAGACGTTTTCCTCCGTGTTGTAAAAATATCTGCGTACACACGTAGCGTTTTTGCATCGTATTTGACTATCAACACGTAGCCGGGTGTTTTCGAAGCGGAGATTTTTTCTCCGTATTTGAAAAAGTCTGCATTCACACGTGGCGTTTTCTAATCTTATGTGCGATAATGCGAGCCTTGGACATAGGCACTACGTCATCGTTTTTGAAACTGGCCTCCGTTGCCGCCCGTCCACGCGAATACGATGAATCTCCGTTTTCAAAAGTCTCCACCCTGGAGAGCGCATCTTAAAACCTCCATTTTTGGTGCCCGAAAACGTCGGCTACGTGTGGATGGTAGCTGTATTCGGCGAAAAACGTCTCCGCTTTTTCAAAAATACCAGGCTACTTTGCGGACAGGGTCTTAATCGCCGTCATGCTCTTGACCTCATGCGGACTTGTAAATTCCACATCACGTCCAAAACACCATTTTAAGTTCAGTTGTGCAATTTATTTTGTCTGTTAAAGTGTGAAACTCCGAAATACTAAAATAACCCCGAAAATGACCGAGCGCAGTTATTAACTCAGCTGCTTTCAACACAAATAATCTAAAGGAATTCGTGCTCAGTCTAAAATAAATAAGCTTACAAAGCTTGCACAAGGTGCAGTTCCACAGACATTCTCTGCTGATTTCTTTGAAATCACTGTAATTAATTCACCATAAAGCAAAGCTCTTCAGCTTTAATCGAAATTATAAAAATATAAATAAGTAGAGTGAAGAAAAAATAAAATCATATTCATATTGGTGGTAATAGTATGGAGCTTGTTTGTGTTGTAGATTTGATCTAAAACATGATCAATGAAATGGCCTCATCAAAATAAAGGGGACTCCGCGAAGAGGGAAGAAATTTCCCCGAGGGTCTTGCTGTCAAGCCGTTGATCACGAGCGAAATGCAAAGTAATCTGGGTTGACTTTGTTCATTTGTGTGAGGGAAGCGAGGTATGACGCAAGGCGTTAAGCGGAAGGAGCTTGAGTTTTTTGGGTTTTTTTGATGTTCATAAATTGGTTCTGTTAATAGTAATCTGTATGTAACTGAATAACGACTGCGAAACGTGTTTCCAATAAAGTTATTGAACTAGCGAGTCTCTGCTTTGGCAAATTGAAATGCTGGTTGTCTCATCGTTCCAAGAACCAAACTCAGTGATTCTCTGAAAAAACAACATCAGTGGTTCTTTCAAAAAAAGCCGTAATTCTTTGAAACGAGAGCTTGATTCGTAAGTTAAGTAATCATTTCAACGAATCAAGTTTTCTTTCAAAGATTCAAGAGTTCTTTTCAGAGACCCAAGTTTCTTTTGGCAAAATCAAGTTTTCATTCCAAAACCAAGATTTTGTTTCAAAGAGTCAAGATCTTTTGAAAAGACCCAAAGATTTCGAGGGTGTTTTCAAGTTTGCGATACATGTGTCGTTTTGCTGCTACAGAAAGACTGATGTATGCAATAGTTCAAATTTATTTTTGTAAGACATGTTCAAGCAGAAGATGAACGCAAAAACTGGATGGACGTTTTATAGGAAAACATTTGAAACTAGAGTTTTCCAAACGACCACCGACAAAAGATCGATGATCAAGTTAAGTTCGCTCGCTTGCTTCGTTGGAAGCACATGGTTCTCGAAAAACTTAAACTCAAATCACTTTGTCACTGATTGTTAGAATAACAAAGTTTTCTTTGTTGTAATTGGTTTGCACATGTCTATAGCAAAACAGCTGACTTCATTTAAAACAGTCCAGTCGATGATCAGTGGTAAATTTTCAAAAACACTAGTTTTCGGTATAAACGTTTATTGAATACCAATTACTGGATAATGAATTTCTGGCAATCTGATGGGCTGTCTACTATGAACGTTATAAAACCTATATACTGCAGGTTGTCCAAATACGGAAACTGACAATTTTATCACAAAAGTTTGCCATTAAAATGTGCCAATACTCGAGTCGTTTATAAAATAAAGTCCGAGATCTTTTTCCAGGTATTTAACAGAACATTCACTCTATTCTCGCTTGTTGGATATGAAAGTGCGTACTTAACTTGTATGAAAAATTGTATGAAAAAAAAACTTGTGCGTGAAGTCAAAGTAAAATGCGGGATTTTCACGCCAAATACGTGAAGCCTGGCAGGTCTGTGTATGTGATCCGCGTTTAATAAAGAAAACCACACGTAAAAGAATAACCCGTCTGCAATTGTGTTCATTTCCCGCTTTTCTACATCTGCAATTCGTTATTACATGTATTTATAGAAGTGGGCACATTCACCTCACTTCGATATGCAACTGCAGTATTCTTAAAGTCTAAAAATACTGCTTTACAGACAGTTTTCGTTATGCATAGAAGTTGTTCTTATAGCTCACACCACGGCGCTTACTGCTCTCAGTTATTGTACAACCTTAACCAAGTGACAGTCTGCTTCACTTTCAGACAGAGACACTAAAATCGACCATCCACAGATCCAGTTATCTTATCAAGCGACAGTCTGTTTCACTGTCAGACAGAGACGCTGCAATCGACCAACCATTGAATGACTGATCCGGCAATCTTTTTAACGCATCCGGATTTCATTTTTGATTGAATAATTTGTCTTGTTAACAGCGAATCCTTGTAAGGAAAGCAATATATCTTTTCAATGCTTTTCGATTTACTCTTCTTTGCTAAAATTGAAACTTTTCTTCGTTTTCAAACCAGCCTTCGACAAGTATTTCACTCAATTTTGTATCCGCCATCATCCGCCATTTTGCTTATAAAACTGCATGCCGATTTTGCGAGCCCGCGATACCAACGCGACACGACGAAAATGAACGGACTCCATTCTTAACTCGGCGCCTTACGGCCCGATCGCGAGTAATAAATCTAACTTGTCACCAACTCATGCAAAATTCATATTACACACAAACAAAAGAGTTCCACAAGTTCTAACAAACGCCGGGTTTCCGTCCTTGCAAAGTAGAACCAAGATGTTGATGCTGTAAGAAATACGACAACTTTTAGCAGTCTGTCAAAAGCTCCGAAACCGATGAAAGTGTTATAATGCATTTACATTTATATTTACAAAATCCAAACGGACATTAGGCAAGATGGTCAGTAGTCTGTAAAAAAAAAAGAAAAACTGAACAAAAGTGAAATGTGATTAATCGAACTACTGGACAAAGTTGACTACTTCATTTCGAAAGTTATTAGAGTTTGCCATTTCAACTATGCGATTTGGTAGATTGTTTCAGCCTCTTATTGTATGGGCCAAAAACTAAATTTAACAGGCGTCAGACCGGAATTGCAGGGGGACAAATTTTTTGGGGTGGGCGAACCTGGTTTTCAGACATGATTGTGGTTTCACACACTCAGGAGCTGACACTGCCACTTGATTTTTAGTGTTCTGTGAAGAAATGTCAGTCTTGCTACTTTCCTCCTCTCCTCCAAGCTCTCCCATTTCAAATTTCCCAAGGCCTTTGTAACGCATCCCGTCTCTCTTCCATACGTGTTGGTGACAAAGCGTGCTGCTCTCCACTGGACTTTTTCTAAGGCTGCCTTTTGGTATTCCCTGTATGGGTCCCAAACTGAGGATCCGTACTCCCTTATTGGACTCATTAATGACGTGTACACTTGAGATTTTACCTCCTGGGGGCGCTGAAACAAGTTACGCTTTACAAAACCGAGAGTCTCATTGGCTTTGTTTTTTATGTCGTTTGTGTGCATGTTCCAGTTTAAAGTTTCTGTTAGGGTTATCCCCAATTCTGATGCATGACCGACAAGTTTCAGTGTGTTGGCTAGCATTGAGTACGGACAAACGGTGGTGTTTTTCGTTTTGTGAAGTCTCAAAACGTAGCACTTGGACGGATGAAACTCCATCTGCCACGTTTGAGCTCACATTACGAGCTTGTCCACATCTTCTTGTAGGCTGATGGCATCGTTGATGTTGCATACAAGGCCATAGAGAAGTGTATCATCAGCAAAAAAGTTTCAAGTTGTTAGATATATCATTCCCCATATCGTTAATGTATAGGAGAAAGCAAAGGGGGCCTAGTAGTGTGCCCTGAGGAACTCCCGACTTGACAATTGATCTCTTGCTACATGACCCCTCCAGTACTACCTGCTGTGTTCGTTCTATCAGCCAGGAACGCATCCACGACAGGGTAGGGCCACGAATACCATAGTAATTCATTTTTAGAAGGAAGCGATTATGTTCTACTTTGTCGAAAGCTTTCGAAAAATCTAGAATTTAAAGATCTGTTTGGCATTTGTTGTCAATTGAGCGAGCTAGATGTTCCAATGCGTTTATAAGCTGGTTCTCACAGGAGTAGTTTTTGCGAAAACCATGTTGATAATCAACTAGGATGTCATGTTTATTAAGGTGGATCATGATGTTGTGATAATAATATGTTCCATGGTTTTGCATGGCACTGATGTTAACGAGATCGGACGGTAATTGGCTGCATCAACCCTTGAGCCTTTCTTATATATAGCAGATATGTATGCATGCCTCCAGTCAGATGGTACATCCCCTGAGTCAAGTGACTGTCGGAAGATATAGCATAGGTATGGTGCAATAGCTGGTGCAGCTTCCTTTAGGACTCGAGTGGTAAGTAAGCACCGATGTGTATGCAAACTGTATGTAACGAGGGAAACAATAACTTGTTAAGAAACACGGCAAATAAATCGAAAAACACACAAACTACTTCCTTCATCCGAACTCCACTCGTACAAATAAAATTGCGCGATGAAAAAAAGAAAAAACAACTGGGGCGTTCCGGCTTATCATATCACCACCAGGGGGCACTGACCGCGTTGGACCGAGGACAAATCCCAAATATGGCAGTCACTGGACCGAATCGCTAATCGCGACATGAAGAAAAAAAGAAAAATAAATGGAACCCAAACTTTGACTCGTGGTACCACGAGTAGTTAGGCATATTTGGTATTTCACTTGGTGGCATGAAGGGTAGAACTGGATCTTCATCGGTTAACACAGTACTGAAATGTGGCCAGTGAACTCCTTGTCATTTGACTTGAGAGTACTTATTCCTGTCTGATTCCTTCGTTTAGCTTTTATATACTGCCAGAATCATTTTGTCATACCAGTTTTATGAGGGTCAGCATTGGGATCACCTTTAGTTCCTCTATCATTATTGATTTCTAGTAGGTTGTTTACATATTCTTGATTTGCTTTCTCTATTTCTTTGTGAATAAATTTGCGGAGTTGTCTGAAGCAATGCCAATCCTGGTCACTTCCGCTGCGACGAGCAGCATTGACATTTTGTATCGTCTCTGCTTCTTTCGAAGAAGACGTCTGATATGAGAATTGCACCATTTAAGGAAGTTTTTCTGTTTTAGATTTTTCTGGGGATAAACTCCTTTTGTTGCATTGAGGAGATGGGTTTTAAACCGGGTCCAGTTTTCATCGACTGGTTTTGACGTTGGATTTGATGTTAGGTATGCTGTGTAAGATTCTCTCATTTTGTTCTTTACCCCCTCCATATCAGCTTTCTTATACAAATAGACACGCCTAGGTGGACTACGTGAGGTTGGGGTCTTGGTATTGAGGTCTAAAATCACTGCATCATGAGCGCACATGCCAGGAACTGAATAGGTCTTATCAATGAGTTCAGGGTGTGTTGTGAACACAAGATCTAATATACTGCTATGATGTGTTGGTTCCAATACCATTTGAGTAAGGTTAAATTCATCCATGATGTCAATCATTTTCTCATTTATTGCAGTTGAGTACTGTTGATTTGCCCTGATGACCCATCCTGCCAATTGATATCTGAGAGGTTAAAATCACCCCCAACAGTTACATGCTTTCCATGCCAGCCATTAAGCTGTTTAAGATTATTCATTGACAGTTCAGAGTTGCTCCAAATGATCTATCGGTGACTTAGGTGGGCGAATAAATGTCCCCACCCGGGAGGGAGATTTTGATCCAAGTAGTTTCACAGCCAGCAGGGGATGATTGCTCAACTAAACTGATGATACCTTTAACCACAATCAATACTCCTCCACCTTTCTCACCAAAATGCAATAACACAAAACATTTCAAACGTTGTAAATTAGGCTAAGTAATTATAAACTATACAAACCAGAAAAGCATTGTAACATTGCAAAGGATTCTTTTAAGAATTAAAAATCTTTTTTCCTAAAGCAATTGTGAAACATACCCTTTCACCAATTTGTTGTTTTTTGCACCTTAGTAATTAAGCTAACAAGATCAATATAGGCAGAGGTGTGAGCTTTTTATGCGAGCAGATATGATAAATATACTGTGAGTTATGTCCTTTGCTTTTGGCCAAAGTATTTCTCCTCACGTGGTCGCGAGCTCACTAGTTAAATGGTTTACCATTACTCATTAATGAGACCAAGCAAATTAAGATGAAATGATATCAAACAAGAATGTTCCAGACATTCGACTTTTATAAGTACGCCTGTCTGTTCAACCTATCATATATGATTATTTCTTCTAACTCAAATAATTTATTTCCCACAAAACCAAGTTACATGCAAAAGCCAAAGTTAAGAACTCGGCAATCTAACAAGAACTATTGCTACACTTTACACTTTCTTTGCTTTATTAACAAATGTGCATTTCAGAAGACTAAAAAGTACTAGTTTCACAATCTTGCAGAGTAGTTACAAGCGTTTTGTTTGGCGGGGCACACCGTGTTTTATCGATTTCTACAACGAGAAACAAGATTCTGACATTTCTCTGAACCCCCCCCCCCCCCATGAGAAACGTCACGCTAAATTGTCGATAATTGGCTTACCTCAATTGAACACCCCCTATAAATAAACACCTCCCTATTACATACGTTAGAGTACGAAGCAGGAAGCAATACTAAACACAATTTAAACGGCTTTATCCGTGTCATTATTTCCGAAGAGAAGAATCAACAGTATGTAAACTCTTTATGAAGTTCCTTTTAAATCTGATGAATGGTTTATCATGACAATTCTATAATCACCAGCAATGTGAGTTCATAATTACGTACGTTCACTGCTACCTGTATAGCTTTGACATCAATTGATACTGATTGCACGATATTCCATGTGCTAATAAAGCATCTATTACTTTCGGCAAAAACAGATAGACACCTCTTCATATACAAAGATTTAAGGTTGCGATCGGTCATGACTGCTCTATGCAGAAAGCCTAAAACAGTAACAAAAAAAAACACAACTATGTCAAAATGTTATTGCAAAATATAAAGTTTTCGCTGGTCACTCACGTTTTAATCGATTAAGGCCTAGTTTAGACATCGTGCCTTCACCGCACCGAACTCAATAATTTCAATTTGGTGCGGCGAAAGCACCCTGAAAGCTCGATGTCAAAATTGGCACACCGATTAAGCACTGTGCCAGAACTTGGCGCGGTAAACCTGAGCAACCAACAAATTTTAGTCCAAAAGCAATTGGGTGTGGTGCTCGGTGCCGTGTCTAAAACGCAACCATGCTTTGGCCGTGCCAGACACCGCGCCAAATAGAATTGAGTTCGGTGCGGTGAAAGCACGATGTCTAAACTAGACCTAAATGTACTGCTTTGTGCTGCACGTCAGCGACGTGCTTATCATCCAAGAAGGTTACGTTTAGAATGAGGACTTGCGTGATGTTTACTTGTTTGTTATTTTCTGTGTATGATTTAGAACTAATTATCGATATTTACCACGAAGTTTCCATTTAGAAACGTCTAAACACCAACCCCCGCACTCCCAAACGTCACAATGACCTTTCTCATGATAGAAATCAATATGTTACGCTTCCCTAAACATGGCGGATTGATCAAAATCTTTTATAATTGATATATTTCTATCATATTTAAAAATATATTTCCACCCATTCGTTGAATCCGCCGTGTTCACAGGACATGTTGTCCACCAAACAAACCGATTGTATGTACTGCGCATGATTGTGAAACTGGCTTATTGTAATTATTGACTTATCTGCCATTACAGTCACAGATGAAAGTAAAGTCTTTTTATCAAGAAACTAGAAATTTTCATATACTGGTATTAAAATTGGGGTTGAACGTACACGCACAAAGCATTTTGATTAGTTAATAGCCTTTGAAAAGATTCTTACAATGTAATTCCCATTTTGTGTCAGACTGCCCTCCTCTGTTTGATGATTTCAGATGGTTTGTCGTTAGTTCAAGCAGAGAATTCACCTATGAAGACGAAGGCTCTACCTAGCTCTATCAGTCATTGTGTACCAACCAAACCTACCGTGTTCAGCGTTCACCTTTTTTTCACCAGGGCCGGGTTGTTCAAAGCCCGATTAGAGCTAATCCTGGATTAACTCTTAACAAAACCTACGGAGTTAACCCTGGATAAGCACTAATCGGGCTTTGAACAACCGGGCCCAGTAAGGCACATCTTAGCTTTTTTGAAATACACGTGGTAATTTAAATCTTTCAAATAAAAATCTTTCCTGTTCCCTTTTGTGTGAAGTACATGTAGTTTTCTGCAGTCTAAAGCCTGGTTTTCACGAGCGACGTAAGGGACGGAAGCACAAGCGGAAAAGCTCTTATGTCAGTTATGTCACTGTGAAAACGGGCTTGACGCAAGCATAGC
>JAOBRG010392601.1:0-10498 GCA_027574985.1 Umimayanthus nakama | reverse complement strand
ACACACACACACACATACACAAACGCATACACCCTCCTAACACGATCACACCCAGGACGATGAGGATTAATATTCATTACTGGTTTAAATACGTGGCCGTTTGCATCCCCGATCAATTGGCTTCTAAGCTAAGGCAGGTCAGTTCACAAGGAGGGAAGCAGAACTTCGCAAACACACTGAAAACAGCAGAGGTTTGGAATTGAATTTTATGTTATCTTTTTTTAATCCAACTTGCTTGAAACTTGAAACCAACACTTTCCATCACCCGTGATCTGCTGGTTAACACTGCAACTGAAAAGGATTGCTAAGCTGTGCTCAATGCAACCTTTTAGTTTCTGCTGCAGTTTTTTCAGTGTTTGAGGGGTAAAAAATTTATACAATATGTCCAAAAACATATCGGCAACGCTGAACTTTTCCAAACACATCAGCTCGACATGGTTGACAAGTGTGTAGGATTACCAGCTGCAGATCGAAGGGGCGAAGATTTTTACAAAACAACCTCAGAAGGCTCTAGGTCCTCGTCTAAGTTAGAAAAGTAGGCTAATGAGCCATCTTACACTAAGTATTTTTTATGTTCTTGAATTCAAAGAAAAACAGTTTAGAACTTTCTTTTTTCCTTCTTTTTTCAAAAATAAAACCATCTTTGAACAGGGAAATTTTTCAATTCCATCTTTTTCTGGACGATATTGGGCTTTGTGCCTTTAATACAACACGCGATATGAAGTGACTTTTAGAGGTCAGTCATCGTTTTACGGATGCAGTTTAATGAGCCTTGGTTTTTTTTTGTGGGTTAAACCTGCATGAATAATTGAACTTTAAGATTCTTATTTTACTCTATTTTACCACTATTTATTTTTCTCCAAGTTTTCGAATAGCTTATGCACAAATATAAGTATTAGTATGCGTTTTCATTCTTTTGTTAACCTTATCAGATAGAGCTTAGAGTTCTACAAAATTGCAAACAATATTGACTAATCCGCAGGCAGTTCATGTGTTATGACGGCCTCTGAGAGCATGAACAGCAATAGTTCCAGTTGTTCTCTGTTTTTGCATATACAATGTTAAACAGTTAGGTTTGACCATCAAGAAAGTTCAGAAAACCTGTCATCTATGATAAAGATTTTGTTCGGTTTTAGATTTGCTAAATGCTAAATGATACATACAGATCATTTAAATTACACTGTTTTGCGTTTATTATATATGTGTTCTGTTTTGTTTTGTTTTACCAGATGAATTAGCTTTGAACTAGTTATACTGTTTCAACCTTATTTAACAGATATGATTCTGCAGAGATGCCAGTATTGCCTTGATTTTTTAATAATTGTTAATAACATATAAACAGGGAGTTCTGCTCATTAAGTGGCTGATTGTTTAGCTTGACAATGGGAGATTATCGTTACGTTCCGCCTGATGAGTTCACACCGGAGTCGCACGTCGGCTGGAAAGCCCTCGGGAAGATAACGAGCTGGAAACAGGAGGAAGAGGGACTGGTAGACAAGTTTACTTTGAACCTGGAGACTGGACACAAATTGTACATCTACCTTCTGTCCCATGCCACTTTCAGGGTTCGCTTCAATCCCAATCCAAACGCCCCATATGTGAAAAGCCGCTCTCCTGCAACAGAGGTGAGTCGAATGAAACAAAGTCTGTTTTTTTTTCAAATGGAATTTCCAAAAGGAATCATCGACTGGCAAACGCTTTTACTATAGAACAATAGTAGATGGACTTAGAAGGGGACACATGGTCCTAAATTGTCTTTGCCAACAGTAATAAAGCTAACAGTAGTAAATTATTTGTGCTACTTGAACATCCGCTGTTCCTTTTCGAGTAATGACTATGACAATTTTTGTTTTTGAAAATAGCTGTATACCAATATATGAAGAAACGAAGAAACCTGTTCTGTGAAACCACTGAAATTTTCAACTGCGCCTTCAAGGCAATAAGAATCGCTCTTATTCGCTAAAAGCCACTGAGAAAAACAACGAATACCAGGTGTTCTATTACTGAACTTCGTAACAACTCATTTTTCTAATGGAACTGTTTCATTTTGTAATCTTGTAATTTTTCATGAAGGTTGAACGCATTAAAGCATCTGATATCAAGACTGAAGAAGTCGGAAAGGAGTTAAGGATCTCAACTGACAAGATTCAGATACGAGTAAACCTTCTAAAGTTTGCGCTGTCCGTTTACCGCGGTAACCAACTGATCCACGCTGATCCCCCCGATTACAATATCGTATACATTCCCCATAACACTGGTGGCGAAGCAGTAGCCAACTTTAAAGTGGCGCCCACACATGCGCAGTACTACGGTTTTGGAGAGAAAGGAGGCGCTACTCTGGATAAGAGACGTGTTCCTAAGCAGCACTTCTATGGCAAGTACGGAGGGGAGACTCGGGAGAAAATTGGGGCTGCCATGACCTTCTTCAACTTTGACAACTTTGGCTACACAGCGCCAGACCTAACCCCTGAGGGAGAGATTGGGGGCGCAATGAATCCAAATGCCCCTCTCTATCAGTCATCGCCTTTTCTGATGGAACATAATCCGAGCCCCGCAGGTGCTTTTGCTGGTCCGTGCTACGCTTATGGGATCCTGTTTGATAACACCTCTCAGACGTTCATCAACCTTCGCCAAGAGAACCAGTACTACTTTGGGGCGCTGCACGGCGAGCTCGACTACTATTTCTTTGCAGCTGACCACGTGGCAGGGGTATTGAATGAGTTTACTCAGCTGACTGGCAGAACCAAACTCAAACCCAAGTACATATTTGGCTACCACCAGGGAGGCTATGGTCCTAATTACAACACCAAATGGAAGCTGATGGAAGTCGCTCTCAAGGTACCACATTTTGTCCATTCTTTGCGCTGTTCATCATGAGAACAATCGCATTGTTGTCTAAACTTGTCGGTTTCAATCACATTTAGTATCATCTATAACCATGAAGTTTAGACGCTAGAGCTCGCACGCTCATACTCGCACTCGTACTCACAATCACACTCACTGTTACCTTCTGAGTCGACGACAATTCTTATGATATATATATAATATATAACTACAAGTGGATAAAATGTAGACTTAAAATCCTCTGATGAAACAAAGAAAATTGCAATTGCCGCAGCAATAATGCTTGCCCCCTAGACAAACATTGTAAAGTGACAAACATATTCCAATCATTGTCACCACCCCGGAATCAAAAGAAACATATATAGGCCTTAGCGACACAACATTCAAAGAACGGTACAGAAACAATACGTGCTCTTTCAGAAACGAACGGTACAGAAATGTAACTGAACTAAGCAAGCACATCTGGGATCTGATTGACCGAAACTTAAATTACGCAATTAAATGGAGTAAACTAAACAGGCGAGATTGTATTCGAACATTAACAAAAAATGTAATCTGTGTTTATGGGAGAGGTTTTTCATAATTTGTAAACCAGAATTTTCAACGCTTAATCATAAAAACGAACTGACATCGACCTGTAGGCACTCTAAAACATTTGTGTCAAATACCGTGATTCACGGCTTAATTTTTTTAGACCATTTAAACTTCAATCAACCAATAACATCCCTGTATGTCACGCTATAAGGCATTGTTCCCTATTTTCAAATGTTTATCTAAGATTGTAACCGTTTTAAGGCAGTTGCCCAATGATTGCTTCGCAAGAAGCATGAAACTCAGAGTAGCAAACAAATGTGTTTGAAATAGTCCGACTCCACAAATTCATATATATACGTATATAAAAACTTAAAACAATATTTCTTCAAGTACAATAACATGCACTAATTGTAACTGTCCTTGCTCTCTGTTTATTAATTAATTCAGTAATGATGAAAACATTGACCAGTATCTTGCGATAATACTAATCTCTGTCCGCAGTATCGCCAGTGGAAGATTCCCTGTGACGGACTTCACGTAGATGTGGACTTTCAAGACAACTACCGCACATTTACCCACAGTAAGCAGAAGTT
This sequence comes from Umimayanthus nakama, assembly GCA_027574985.1. Lineage (NCBI taxonomy): Eukaryota > Metazoa > Cnidaria > Anthozoa > Zoantharia > Parazoanthidae > Umimayanthus > Umimayanthus nakama. The sequence continues at coordinate 6,527 of JAOBRG010392601.1, read as the reverse complement.
CCCGAACCCAAAGGAGATGTTTGCCTCCCTACATGACTGGGGTTACAAGTGCAGCACCAACATCACACCGATAATCAGCTGTAACGTCGACGAGAATGATGATACCAGTCCGTACAAGGCGCTGGACACCGGTAAAGCTCTTGATGTGTTCGTAAAGAACAAGAGAGAGGATGGCAGTGGGAATGATGAGCATTATATTGGTAAGAGTTGCTTTCAGTTTCACATCTTTACTTTGCGTTTTTGCATTTGATTCATTATTTCCATTCTGTATCACTGCTTTCATAGGCAACGTGAACTACGGGCGTGGCCACCTGACTTGGGGTCATTATCCGGACTTGGGACGTCATGAAGTGCAGAAATGGTGGGGAGACCAGTACAAAGACCTGTTGGACTGGGGGCTAGACTTCGTGTGGCAAGACATGACCACACCAGCTATGAAGGCCAGCATCCACCAGGACCCATGCCCTCTCCTCTCCTTCCCCATGGACATCATGCTGTCTGACAATGAGGAGACCAGGTACCCAGTAAAGATAATGTAAATAACAGCCATAATTACAATGATGATGATTAAGGCAAACCTGATTTACACTGGGAAGGATTGCAGCAAACTTACACAATATAATAGCAATCGTCCATCTTCCTACCGACTGTTCCTTCGAAAATACAACTGATGATCACTCCTTGTAAAGAATGGCAGGGAGTATCAGCTAAGCTTCGTTTCACGATTTCCCTCAACAGGTACTCAACACTTCCTCATGCTCACGATAAGAAACCGTTTGCGAAGATCCGCTGTTTGTATAACTACAACTTGTGCCGTGCCACCTATCACGGCTTGGAGCGTCTCCAACCCGACCGGCGCCACTTCATTGTCGCTCGTGGCGGGTTTGCAGGTGTTCACAGGTTTGCAGGTCTGTGGACAGGCGATAGTACCTCCAACTGGGACTTCGTGCAGATGAACATCCCTCTCGTCCTAGGTATATAATCATAGTAATAATCATAGTCATAATCATAATAATAATCATAGTCATAAACATAGATTAACCACAGTCATAATCATAGTCATAACCATAGTCAATATCAGAATCATATCGTAGTCACAATCATAGTCATAATCATAATCATGATCGCAATCATAATCATATGATTAACCACAGTCATAATCATAATCATAACCATAGTCAATATCAGAATCATATCATAGTCGTAATCGTTGTCATAAATATAATATAATAAAAAAATGAATGACTTTACAACAGTTCTTATCAAGGAGCTCTTTGTTTATAGTATTAAATATAAAAAAGATATATAAGGGCCTGTTTACATTGAGGTGGGGGACCCCAAGTCTCGTTTTCACGTTTACAAGAAAGTGGGGTATTCCACCGAGGCGGGTAAAACTGTCACCCAGGGGTCTTCAAGATTGCATGTAAAGGAGGGCTAGTTTTTGACCACGGCTAGGCGGGTTACTTCACCTACTAGGAATCCCAAACCTCCATGCAAACAGGCCCTATATTTCAGTATTTAAAAAACTCTATCTAAAACTCTAAATATATCTCATAACGAATAAAGAACAACATGCATAGTCTTGTATGTTTCTTACTTTTGAAGATAGTACATTAAAAAGAAATAGAGCAGAGTCTTGCTAACACCTGGGGTCGCAAAAGATCTTAAAATTTGTAGGAAGAGGCGGAATGAATAGTCTGGAAAGTTCTTATCGTATACATAAGAACTTAAATGTTGTTTTGAGAAGATAAAATTTACGTCTTTCATTTACAGGTATCGGCCTCTCGGCCCAACCTGTATCCGGCTGTGACGTTGGAGGCTTCTGCTCTGCCTACCAGGGCCAGATTGTTGCCCCGGAACTGTTGGCGCGTTGGACCATCATGGGAGCCTTCCTACCGTGGTTTCGTAACCACTATGATAACTACTACAAACCCTTCCAAGAGCCATTCCGCTACGATGAGCCTGTACCTACCATCTGCCGTAAGTACATTGAGATGCGGTACCGTCTGATCGGGTACATCTACGATGCCATGTATGAGAACACGTTGAATGGTAAACCGATCTGCCGCCCGCTGTTTATGGACGAGACACAGCCGGGAGTGTTCAACAACGATCCCGCCGCGGATGATCCACACGACTGGGACTACAATGGCTTCGTCTCCAACCGTTTGGATGATCAGTTCTTCCTTGGTCGTGACATGCTCATCGCTCCTGTCATTAATCCAGGTTAAATATCTAAGTATAAAAAGTAGAATTTTAGCAATATTATATGAAGAGTGCTTTTGGTAGTTGCAATGACAGTGGCAATGTCAGTGATGGTGGTGTTGTAGTTGTCGTGGAGCCGGATTCTTGTAGTGGTTCTTGTATTAGTTCTGGTGGTGGTAGTTGTATTTTTGGTTATAATAGTAGTGGTTGTTAGAGTGATTGTGGTGGAGGTTATGATAGTGGTTGTGATGGTGGTTGTATCAGTGATTGTGGTGGTTCTAGCGGTGGTCGAGGTAGTGGTGTTTGTTTCTTTTGTGGTGGTTGTGGAGTGGTGGTGGTTGTGTTGACGATGGTCATAGTGGTAGTGGAACTTGGTTGCTGTAATGAGAATGGTAGCGTTGTTGGTGGTGGCCATGGTAATAGTTATGGTGCTGAAAGTATTTTTGATAATGGTAGTGGTGTTTGTATTTGTGGTGGTGGTAGTGGTTGTGAGTATGATCATGGTGGTTGTTGTAGTTGTTGGTTGTGGTGGTGGTTTTTGTGATGGTATACTGGTAGATGTGGTGGTAGTTGACACTTACACATAAAACACCAAACAAAAATGGATTATCTACTAAAAAATGTTGCTCGATTGCGTGCAGCTGTCCTTGCAACCGTCGCCGTCAAAGCTGCTGAAGGCTGTAAAATTACAGCTCTATATCACTGCTGTGGTTTTGATATAAGCCTCTTGTACATATAGTTTGACCCTCAGCTTGTACTTTTATCATTGAAACTGTAAGTCAAACACTTTGCAGGGCAGACCAAGCGTGCTGTGTACCTCCCTAAAGGAAGTAAGTGGTATTCATACAAGGACAACAAGAAGCCTCTTGCTGCTGCCATCAACGGTGGAGTGGATATTGACTTCTACGCCCCGTGGAACAACCCTGGGGTAGACAACTGCGCCATTTTTGTCCGAGAGGGAGCAATAATCCCTACCCGGGAACTGGAGCAATACATCGGAGAGCTTCACTCCAAGGGAAAGGAGAACCCGGTCACTCTTAACGTCTACCCGGGCCGCAACAGCAGTTATAGAATGTATCTGGACGATGACGGGATCAGCACTCGATCCGAGAGTAAACACGAATATCGACTGGTGCAAATCACCCACGAAGGTTCGTTTCTTTTTTGTTTCATATATAGGCAAAACAACAAACGTTGTTTGGCGTTCCTTGCTAAACCTTTATAGGAGGGAGTGTCGTTTTAGGAACCAGTGAAACAAGAAAACAGGAAGTGATTTTACCCACCCAAAACATTAATAGTAATAACTTTAACAAAATGCAGGTAGAGCGCGCTGTAATTTGGTTTCCCATGAGCTGGCATTGTTTTGAACGTCAAGTGATCAATGTCGTGCGTGAGCCTTTCTCTTTGTGATTTCCATGCCGTGGTCGAGGTGAATAAGTTTCTTTTTTTAGTCTTCTAATAAAAAGTAATCCAGTCCTTTCAACACCCGTACAAGACGTTGCAACACAACACATTGAATATAATACATCAAATTACAAATATAGGAAGCTTCAAAGTAAATTCCCTGCACTTAACGTTACATTATTCTTCAAAACCAGAAACTACAGCAAATTTGCCAAACAAACGCTTAAGGAGGGATGGGGATTGTCATTTTGAAGTCTCTTCCCCCCGCGATTTTCATTGCCCGCTTTCGAATCGCGCGAACAATACTGAACCTGAAGTCACGGCTTCGTGCGAAAACTTCACACGAAGCCTCGATTTCAAGTTAATGTTCACGGGAACTGAGCGTAATAGACCATTTGACAAGTTTTTGCTTGATCCATTCCCTTTGTGTGTGGGGGCAAAACGTCATTACTCGTTCACATTAATTCAACATTAAAAATGCATTTTGCCGCAACGAGGGAATGGATCTGGCAAAAATTTGTATTAGTAAAACGGTCTATTCGAAAGTGGACAGTCTCGTTTCCAGTAGACTAAGGACGCGTACAATAGAGCGAGGCTGGGGCGAGTGTGTGCGATCTTTCTCTTTCCTTCCAGGTATATTTCTGGTTGAGGGTAAAATGCAAAGTTCTCTCTTCTACCTACCACAGGTATCCCCAAGGGGCAGCGTGTACGTATTAAGCGGCTGCACGACAAGTTCACGCCACCTGAAAAGTATTTCTATGTCAGCCTCCTTGGCACCATTCCCCCCTCGTCGGTGAAAGCCGGTCCCGACAAGTTGCCGCAAATGACTGGAAATACCGACAAGGAAGCCGCCGATGCTTTGGCCGCTGCCAAAGTGTCTGTGGGCGCGTTTTACTATAACAAAAGTTTGAAGACTACTTTTATCAAGATGGCGGATAATAAGAGTGATATCACAATCGACGTTGTGTTTTGAACAGTCAGCAGTTGGAACCGCTTTAACGACAATAAACGGTGAAAGAACGTTGACTTGCTTTCAAAGACGAGCGATTTGCAACCACCAGTCGAGCGTTAAGGACTTTAAACAAATTTAAAATTGCAACACAGCACAAAAGAGAAGGTTCGGTCAGGGACTGAAAAATAGGGTGTTAAAGGTGTTTACTTGCAAAATAGAATAACGCAACAGACAATCTGAAAATTAATACTTGTTCACGTTTTGTTTGACGTCAAATGGCTGTGTAACATAAATCCCAATAAAACCAGATAAAAACCCAAATAACGGAGACTTGCAGTGATACATAAAACAAAGTAAAGCTATCCAGCTAGTCTTCGAGCAGGCAGATCACAGCATCGATCTGAAAGCTCTAAATAACTGAATGACTTCCCTACTCTTTTCGAGAAGTTTTCGGATTCTTTAAGTTTAACGTCCCCTTGATATCATTTCAAGAGACTAGACCAATGGCTTAACGACCCTGTTCACTGATTCTGTGGCGAAAAAAGGTCGCCCGGGGTTGAACACGCGACCACCCGATAAGCAGTTAGATCTTACCGACTGTGCGAGTCTCGATACATAATAGTTTCCTCCATGTACACAATCTGCTGAACATTTGTCATGCCTTGTCTATTTTCTGAACTATTCAGCCACCTTTTAACTAACGGCATAAGTCAAAGGAAACTTTTTTTTAACTGGGTTGACTTAATGGAAACTCGATATCAGCAAGAAGTCAACGTGTCTTCCATTTTGGCAGGTTCTGTTAAATTTTGCAGTTGTTCTGAAAAAGTCTCTGCAGTATAGGGAGAACAAGTTAAGAATCCATTTTTCACAAAAACACGCAAGGTTCTGAAAGTAACCTGTACACTTTTTCAGATTCAACGAGAGAGTTCCATAGTAAATCCGAACGTTAAACCCTCGGAAAGTATCGCCACTTTCTTGTTTGTCTTTGTACTAGTATGAGCGTTAACCGTCCTTTAACCTAGTACCAAGGCTCTCTTAGAGAAGTGTCACATAGTGATATTCTACCACGAGAAACGTCGTTGTGATGTTTGGAGGTGGGGTTTGCGTTATTACGTTTCTAAATGGAAGTTTCGTGGTAAATATCGATTAGTTTTAAATCTTACACTGAAAAAACAAACCATTAAATGCCGTCCAAGTGCTCCTTCTGAACTAAAAATTTTTCTGGTGATCAGCAAATCGCTGACGTGTAGCGTAAAGCAGTACATTTAATCGATTAAAACGTTAGCGACTGGCGAAGATCTTATACTTTGTTAACTCTTTATATATGAAGATATACACCCAATTCAAAAAAGGTTGTCTTCTGAATTGTTGCATGGTGCATTGTTGCATATCCAGACCGCAGTGCCCCATGGATTTAACAAATTTTAAACAGCATTGTAGGTTCCTACTATAAGACAGCAGCATTCGCGTATACTGGCTATACTGTCGATTGCATCCTCACACTGACTTCGGAAATTATAGACATCGATAAGGCCATTTTAAATCATGTTTAGTATTCCATCCCGCCTTATACTCTAACATATATAATAGAGGGGCGTTCATCATACGTACAACTGAATATCTATAAATTCAGCGTGACGTTTCTCATGAGGGGTGGGGGTTTCCAGAGAAATGCCACAATGTTTCTCGTGGTAGAAATCGATGTGTGACGCTTCCCTTCTAGATCAGATACGCAAGTTAGGCCTGTTAAGTCAGTTCCCATAACAGCTTTATTTCGACTCGACTCTTAGAGAATCGGTGCAAGCAGTATACCAAAGCAAGAAGTAACAATATCAATATATCTGGGTTCCGAGAGTAATGACCTTCAGACAGTAATGATTCTTCGAAAGTAGTGGGGGGGGGGGGGGGGGGGGGGGGGGGGGGGGGGGGGGGGGGGGGGGGGGGGGGGGGGGGGGGGGGGGGGGGG
>JAOBRG010392590.1:0-10499 GCA_027574985.1 Umimayanthus nakama | reverse complement strand
CCGAGGTCACAGTTTTTCCCTTTACGGACCGACCGTAAGCCGGTAAATAACTTATTTATTTTTTCCTCTAACGGACAAGCACATCAAGGGGCGAACCAGAGGCGAAGCAACGCAGGTTACTGTGATCGTGGTCAGAGATAGGAATATCTTGCCCGCTCGCAAATACGCTAAGAGCCAATCATAATTCAGTATTTGTTACTGTGACCGCACAGGAAAAAATAAATTCCGTATATTGGCTACGTCGCTTCGCTTTTGTAATAAAATACATTGTTGTTCGAGTTCAAAGTTGTTCTGAAGTACTGCAGACTTGAAAGTGAAACATTAATGCAGTAAAACTTATTTGCCATTTGGTTTGGGATTTTAAGTGTCCAGAAGCAAAAGATCTCGTCTAAAACTCCACCTGAGACGACCACGAATGACCACGAGTATAAAAAATAAACTGTAGGAACGGCTATTTTCATCGAGTTAGCGTGTGCCAATGTTTGTTTGTGTTTTTCTCGCCAAACCTGCATTGCCTCAGTGCGCCTTTTACGCTTCCATTGTCGAGTCTACCTTAGTGCCACTCTTGCCATGAAAGACCATACAAAACCAAAAAGATCCTGTGTTCTTTTTCACGACCCACCGTCTTTCGTAGACCCCAAAATTCTTTTTTGTCCAAAATATTAGACCCAAAAAAAGTCGTTCGGATCAAACGTCATTAAGGTATGTGAGTGAGGCCCCTGGGTCTTTTCAACTCTAGTATGCAACAAACCTCTGCCAGTTCCTAAAGTCAGTGTCCCACTAAAACTGATTGGTGGAATTCTGCATCTACAAGTATTACTTGCAACATCCGACAGCTGAACATAACGCCAAGTAGTCAACCGTCGTTACCCGGGCGGTTACCCAGGTCTAGACTAGATAAATCGTGACAATATGACACGTGATCACACTATTTGTTCGCCGAAACTCATGGAAACTCAACCCACACTGCGGTTTTTGCGGAAAAAATTAACCAAGAGTACTGAAGTGGTCATTTTCACCACTGAAAGTTTCCTTCCTGTAAATACATCATTGCATAATTTTCTGACGTCATGACAAGTATCTTTACTCGTGAAAATGTCAGCGTCGAAAGTCAAAACTCATACAGAGGTATTGTATCAGCTCGCAACGTTGAGGAAGTGTTTAATACCTAGTCATTCACGGTCACGCATGGAGTCGAGGCCATTGTTGTGATCGGTCCAGGGTTGCCACTATTAACTGGATGTGAAATTCAAGGACTTTTCCAGGACTTTCCAGGACCTTTACGAACAAATTCAAGGGCCTTTTGTACCAGAAAAACTTGTTATTTTGTATGTTTAATCAAAAATGAGCTTAACAGAATTTGCTTCTTTGCAAAAATCGAGCTTCCGTTCCTGTTTTCATACATGTAATTACATTGAAGGTGTAATGCTCGGTTTATGTGACAAACAGCTCTGTTTCATTATTTTTGTACAGTTAAAGCTGAAAATTTTGCCCATTCCAGGATTTTCAAGGACCACAACCCAAATTCAAGGACTTCCCAGGGCCTGGAATTTTTCTTGCCAATTCCAGGACTTTCCAGGATTTTCAAGGACCGTGGCAACCCTGTCAGTCAGGCGAACGCAACAATTGATTCTTAATTTAAAGTTCTAAATTACTTGCCTTAATTCCGGTACCTCACAAATTTTTAAGAACTATAAAGAGTTTATAGTAAGAAAAAGTGTCTGTAACCTGTATACTCCGGTGCCCCCCCTCCCTTCCTAATCTCAAAGTTGCTTTAGTATCACGGTTACTCAAACAACCTCGTACCCAGGCTCTGTTCACTTGCGGGGCTCCTCGTGAAAGTGTTACTCAAAACGCTGACACTCGGTTGAAATCGTTAAAAAACTCACCAGTATTTAGACTTGCTACAAGTCGACTTACGATGTCACACGGGACGAATGAAAGAATTCAGCTCTTGTATCCATAAACCTGTCGCTAAAGGATTGTGGGTACGATAGCGCCAATAAGACTGGGCACTAAAGTCGATAACAAGATGGCGGCCATCTGTTGCTGAATGCAGTTGTGGATATAGTTCGTAATAATTTTCAAACTACACTGTACATAATTCAGTTGGTCATATCCGGACCAGCTAACTTGACACTAAGGATGAGTCTTTCACCGAAGGAGCTTGCTTCATTATTCACGTAAGAGTTTCTGTTAGAGCAGATAAGGCCAACTTGGCAACTATTGGTTTGGCATTTGCCATTTCGTGATTTCTTATTTCTCATTTCATTGGCATTGACTCGACTTCATCAGTTCATTAGCACGTGGTGCCATTTTATGAACGCGTTTTGATGTGATGTTGAACCTCATAAATTTGTATCAAGAGAAAGACTGTTTGTGTTCTACTGAAACGCATGGCTCATTGGCTGTTGACAGCACTGCCGGTTGTGCAGCGCTTCATCAGATTCAGTTCATGTCACCAAGAGCTGACAATCACCCTGCGTCACACTCACAGTAGTTTGTGTTATTTCGATTTTCAGGATCATTTCAGAAGACGCAATCGCTACCCAACAATTTGAATCGATTGCTACGTCATTCCATCAAGTTTTTTCAAGAAATAGTTATTTTAAAATTGGAACAGCTGTGGTGAGTTAAAATTGGAGTAATTGCAGAATACCCCCTTGCTATTAATTATACTGTGCATATTTTTCTTTTGAAGGAGGAATGCGCAGTTATAAATTAACATAAATTAACTTGATTGAGAGGTATTCTGCTTCAGTAGTTGCTATTTGTTTGAAATTCTGTGACAGATGACCAAGTTGTAAAACTCAAGGACCTGCAAGTTCATGATTTTGAGGAGTTTGATTTATCTGACGATGTGAAAACATCTGTTTGAAATAAACTTTTCTTTGTTTTATGAAAATTTGTCTGTTTGGTACTGGTTAACCTCCATTTGACATCAAAGTAATGTTGTTTTGTTTATCAAAATCCCACCCTGAGAAATTTGAGACAAGCAAACTTCATGAAGGTATGATATTCTTTACTTCAATTTATTCTTGTTAACATTCTTAACCTGCTTCTTACAGCATGCCATATGGTTTGAAATATTTTTTATTTAAACATTCTTTTTTAAACAGCTTTTGCTCCTGCAACAGCCAGATTTGTTACCTTCGACAATACAATGCATCACTGTACTGTTCCTTCTCCATGAAATGTACAAGAGTGAGCCAATTGCTGCTAATCCATTTGCCCCAGTTTTTGTACACTTACTGGTAAGAAACTTAAATCAAACTCCTGCTTGCAGAACAGTTGTGTTTCACTTCAGAGTATAATATAGCTTGTTTCTTTGATCAACTGCAACTGGGACGGGTCAAACCATTCATACCTTTAGTAGTACTCAACCTTTATGGAGTTAGCAAATCCTAATTATCCACTTCATCAATTTCTTACTTGTTGCTCACAGTGTGAAATTCAAAAAGAAATTTTTGAAATGCAATGTCAAGATGGTTTAAAGCTACAAACTGCTGGCACAGTGTTATAGCTAAGCCAAAGTGACAGGGCGCAGGGCCCTGTTGTTTTTCTGTGTGCCCTGTTGTTTTCTTCCAATGCCCTGTCATTTTTTTTGTGGTCCTGTACATTGTCTTAATGAAGATTTGAGGTAAAAAACCTCAATATTTTGAGGTTTCCACGAGGGCACCCTGTCATTTTTTAAAGCTGGCAAGAACAATGTAGCAGTTATTACCAACTGCTTCCCTCAGGGACCGCAGAGCAGGAGCGGGAGGCGGGCACAAGCCCCCAAAATATTTTTAGAGTTATAAAGAGTTAATGTTATGAAAAGGTTTTTTGTGGGTCACTTAATAGGTGCCTCCCCAGTTTCAAAGTTGCTCCACAGCCCCTGACCCTTGTACACTGTCTAATACTCAATATTTATTTCTTACAAAAATACTATGATACTCAACTCTTTATAATGCAAGTGTTTAAAACCTGAAGACTCATACACACACAAACTTTGATGTGGTTACAAAGTTTAACTTAAAATTTGGATTTTTGATGTATTAAAAGACAAAGGGCTTGGCTTTTTATACCAAAACTTCTTGATTAATGTATGTTCTAAATTAGTAGTACAGCTTCTCCAGTGATATTGTTCCACATGCTTAGAGCTCATCAGCAGATGGAGAAAATAAACTCGCAGGACTGGACTCTCTGCCCACATTGACCCAAGCAGAAAAGGCTTTTATCTACCAACTTGTAATGTATCCTTCAAGAGAGGTGAGAAATGCTAAGTGGGATTGTTTTAAACAACAATGTCAAGTATGTGTAGTATTGATTTGACTCACCATCCTCAATTGTAACTACATGCCAATTCTTTTACAGACTTATGCGGCATTTACTCATAAACATGTTTACTTGAACTGACTCTTTCAACCTGTTAGTTCTTGTACCTGTAACTAGCAAGCATAAAACTTTTCAGGATTGAATAATCCTTGCCACATTGAATGGTTGCTGCATGTGATCAGCTTGTTCATTTTCATAACAAATTAAATATCAGTTTTATATTGATGTTGCTTTAAGGAGAAGATGATGTTGATAAAGTGGTTTGAGCTGAAAGAGTCTAATATAGTATATTTTAGTGTTAATGGTTATTATGAGTACCTTTTGACTAAGGTTCTGCACTATAAAACTGAACAAAAATTGTGGATTACTGGTAACATCAAGTCATTACATTTATTTCAATAATTAAATAATGTAAAACAATCATTTTTTTATATTGTTTTTTTTTTTTGCAGCTTCTAAAGCGAACACCAAGGCAGGTTCTTGTGGATTACCCAGGACTCTCGCAGGTTAGCACAAATATTGGTTAAGTTGTGAATGATCACAACTAGATCCTCTTCAAAGCCTACCTTGTTTCATATTGCTGGTTGTTACTCCAATTTTCACAGTGTTAAGCAGGTGAGAGTTTGTGGATCTCCCTGGACCGGACTTTAATCTAGTCTAATTTTAACCATATTTTTTAACAAATTTTATGGAATGCTTTAATGGAGCCCATGTAAGATCTGCCAAAACCTTCCTTTCTTTTGTAGCTCTTGTAATCAAATATTCAAAAAAATACAGCAAAATCTCGTTTTTTCATTGACAATCTATATACCTGGCATGGTATTTGTAGCCAAGGTCAAATGTTTGGCTGCCATGCAAATCCTCTGTCTATTGTTGTTTTTAGCTTTATAACCATTGATCATTTATTTAAGGTCGCTTTCCATTTGACCATTCCGGCCGGCCGAGAAGAACTGGTTCTGGCCGGTTTAAATGGAAAGGTCCAGGCAATAATAATAAATCTTGTTATGTACATAACTGACTAGAAAGGGTATATTACTTACCATAAAATTGCGACATTTTCCAAAACTTTGCTGGCAGGTTTCAAAAACTGAGAAGGTGCGCGCGTATAATTTTCCCGGCACGACTCTCCAAATTCCCGCGCTTTTGCCAACCGGAGCGGGAGAACTGAGCGGTTCTGATCCGTGAGCAGGGCCATTCTGGTCAGAACCAGTTCTGGGAACTCGCGCATTCCATTTAAGAGCTGACCGGTCGGACCGGCCTAACCGGTCAAATGGAAAGCGACCTAAGTGACAATCTTTTTCAACAATTAAGTGTTTTTTATTATCAATGGTATACAAATATATATATTTTCAGGCACTATACCTTGAGAAATCCTAGGCCTGTTGTAGTCTGGCCTCACTTAAAGACCTTTAAATATAAATATGTACATTGCTTTGTTATACAGTGGGAGCTCAAATAAAAAATTATATTAATGTCAGTAAAAAAAAAATTACAAATTAGCCCCCAGTTGAAGCTGGTTGCCTGACCTATTTTCAACTGAGTAAAACCTGAATTTCCTTTGTTTTAAGTCTGATATTTGGTTTTATGTCGACCACAAGAACAATGTCAATTTATATATTTAGTAATTTATTACTTCAATCATAAAATCATACCACAGTGCTTTGAAGCTTTGTTAAGGTCTTTTAAGAGCACATTTTAGGGGTCAAAAGTGACACTTCAGAATTTGAGTAAAACTCAAATCCTTGTTTTCATTTTTCAGAATTTTGATGTCACTGGTCTTCAACTGGCACTAACAGAGAAGCATTCCCAGCTGTCAGAGATCAGTTGCAGTGGTCTGTCTGTTGTACTCGGTGACCCAGACCCTGACAACAGGTAAGATCATTAGTTACTTAGTAACACAATGGTTTGAATTGGCAGAACCTCCACCATTTTTGTTGCACAGTCAGGGTTGTAGCTAGACTCAAAACTTAGGGAGGGCATTTGCCGTCCCTGCCTCGGTCTAGCTACATTCTGGCCCTGCAAATAACTGTTCTGCCCAGAAAAAGTTTCTCCTTTTTAACTTAACTCCCAGTCTAACATTTAGGGATGAATTTGCCCTCCCTGCCTGCCGCAACCACAGCCCTAACAGTGCTCATCTCAGACCTTTTAAAATATTGTTAGAAGCTTCTTTTAATCGATACTTTCTATCTGCAGTACAGTAAAAGATTAGTCAGTGAATCCTGGGTTTGTTTGTCATCTTCTTAAAACATAAAAATAATGAACATACCTTTGTTTTTTATCTTGAATATACATGTGCATGTAGGTGGCATCTTTGTCATCTTTCTTTAGTAACTATCTTTTTGGACAATACCTGTACCTGGAGTCTTTTTTGGATTTTTTTGTACCTTTTTTGGCAATATTTTTTTGTTTGGAAGTTTTTGGCATCTATTTTTAGAAAACATTATATATTTTGGGGGTCTTGGCTCAAAAGGTGTAACTTACTGTCAGTATTTTCTTGCTTGTGGTTCAAGACGACTTACTGTCGTCTTTATTAGTTTAGCTTCTGTGAAGCACAGTTAAAGTATTTCTGAATCAGTCCATCTGTAGTTACAAGAGAGTTAACTAATTAGTTGATATGTACAAGGGAGACTAACTGTGCAGTGCCTTCTTTTGTCTTCCAGTGTTGGCTTTGATCCAACTGCAGCCTCACAGATTACTGAAACACTCGTAACTGGTATGAACTTTACATGTGTAGACTGTACTAGTATACAATCATGTACTGTCTTGTATTCAGGCATTGAGCTGTGTTTGCATTCAGTGTGTAGTATTTTTTACTTTTTGGTTTAGTATACACTTCTTGTACAATGTCTGTGTGTGTTTGGTTGAACATAAATGTTTTGTGAAATTATTTTCTATTTATAATAATTCATGTTACATAGTAAATACTGTCATTTAAAAACCCTTCTATTCCTAATAACACCAAAGGATACACGAGGTGGTCATCAAATTATCTTACATTTACCTTTTCTCCAGACATTTGCTACAACTTAACTGAAGAGATTATCCTATATAGCCCATTACCTCTGCTGATGAAGTGTACAAACATTTACTGGAAGATAAGATTCATGAAAGTTGTTGTAAATCTTTCAGGTGTTAACAGTCCCATAGAGGCAAACTTGAGGCCGAGCTTTGTGAGAGTTGCCCCTCCACTCTACTCATGTGAGGATGAGGTAATTTAGATACTAAATTTTTCAATTTGTTTTTAGAACTGATTTTTTTTGTAAACAAAACATTACAAGACTGAATCAGCTTCATGTAAACAGAGAAAGCAATACAAAACTGTTGTCAAGGCACTTTTTAAAATTCCACCTGAACGTCATCAAGGGCAAGATGGGGATGATTGGTGTACATTTTAGGGGAGTCTCAGTTTATTATACTACTCAAGGTGTTAGTATTAAATTTACCAAGCCCTCTAATCCTGATTTGCTGATTTGTTTGTGTTCTCAGTTGATGTGGATGAACCCAACTGGAAAGGCATCTCACTCTGTTGAGTGGGACAGCTCTATGTGTGTCACAAACAGTGCTGGTGAGTCTGGATCTTTTAGCAGGAGAAAATGGCGTGTACCTGCATTAAATCTGTTGAACTAAGACAAAACGCTTGATTTAATACTTGTATACATATATGATTACTTTATGATTGTAATAACTAAATAAAAAGGAATTTACTTCTAATACACTGTAATACCTTTTCCTCAATAAGCAATTCCTCCCAATTTTTCCAGATCACAAAATGTATCTCCCAGTTACTTAATATAAAAATTATGTTATTAATCTAAGAATCTTTACATACATCTTGTTACTTGCATTACATGTACCAGATGTACATTGTAGTTACGAATTAATCTATCAATCATCCAAGTTGTAAATAAACTATGGTCTACTTGTTACTGTAGGAGGTGAGATGCGCCGGCTAATGGCCAAAGCTTTCAGAGGGCCACTAGCTCTTCAACAGCAACAGGTGCTTTAAAGTTTGACTGATGTGACACACCCCACACACTCCCAAGCACACACACCTCATGACAGATACACACACACACATACAGGTACAAAAACCTACATCCACTGACACACACACACACACCTCTTACTCACGCAAGTACAAACACCTACTGCCAACCTTGGTAAAACAATAAGTGAGGGGGTAACCAGTAAGGTTTGGCCGCTGAGCACTGATAAGCATATATTTAGGTTTAGTTTTAGTAAGTTATAGTGCTCTGAAGCACTATAACTTACTACAACTAAACCTAAATATATTGGTAAGACAATAGTTTTGATGTTTTCTTTCTAGTAATTGGGTTTTAAAAAAAGTCTGTATTAACCGTGCAAATACTGACTCAGTTCTTTCTTCCATTTTGGGGTAGTTATTATCATTGTTTTGCAAGTGAGTCAGTATATTTGTAAAACGTTTTTAAAACATCGATTAATAACTTTTTTTGTATTTTGCAGCAAGTACTAAGCGAACTGGAAGAGGATCCAAAGTTGGTTTATCACGTGGGACTTACCCCAGCCAAGGTAGACTGGATCTTTTTATTATCGATTTTTTTTTATTGAAGATACCCCCCTTTCCCTGAGTTAGCTGAATCCATCAGCTTTTAAAACATGGCTAATAAATTATAAAACTAAAAATTGCTCCTTAAATCGAGAAAATTGTAGATAGGGAAAATGCCTTATTTAAGATTGGTCAAGTTCATACTAAAGAAAAAATTTCGTACTAATGTTTTGACGTTTTCATACATGTTTTTGTTTGATGAGTGTGTGGGTGATTGGCAGGGTACATATGTGCTCCTACCATCAGGAGAGAATGTAGACTGCATGTCATCAGGAATTGTGAGGATACACTGTATGTTATCAGGGGTTGTGAAAATGTATTACATGTCATCAGGAGTTTTAAGGATACACTTTATGTTATCAGGAATTGTTAGGATACACTGTTTGTTGTCAGGAGTTGTTAGGATACAAGACAGACAACGCTTTGCAAAGTTTTGTACCAGTAACCATGACTTACTTTTTGAAAAAAGAAAAGGAAGACATTCCAAACCTCAAATCCCTAGAGAGGAAGGAATTTTCAACCCTTTGCAATTCAAATGAAATTGAGGATGAAATTCCTTTTCTGTTTCATTGTTCAAGATAAGAAACACTTCGCAAATCATTAATTGCTAGTCAATGTCAATTACTTAATAAATCCTTTGGTAATGACATAATTTTATATCATGCACATTTTACAACAGATAACAAAAACTTAATTCATTGTACTGCAAAATATATAATTAATTGCACCTTATTGCGTAAGACACTTGCTCCCTTTTAAATCACATTTATTACTCTTATTTCGTAAGTTTTTCTCACATTTCAAGAGTTATTTGTCCAATTTGTAATAATTTAAGGGACTGAATGATTTTGTTAAATTTGTAGTAGCTTTGGCAATTTACAATGTAATGTAAAATGCAAATAAAGCTTATCTGTACCTGTACATGATACTGTATGCTGTATGTTACCAGGGGTTATGAGGATACACTGCATGTCATTAGGAGTTGTGAGGGTATACTGTATGTTACCGGGGGTTGTGATGGTACACTGTATGTTACCAGGGGTTGTGATTGTACACTGTATGTTACCAGGGGTTGTGAGGGTATACTGTATGTTACCAGGGGTTGTGATGGTACACTGCAAGTTACCAGGAGTTGTGAGGGTACACTGCAAGTTACCAGGAGTTGTGAGGGTACACTGTGTGTTTCCAGGGGTTGTGATGGTACACTGTATGTTACCAGGGGTTGTGATGGTACACTGCAAGTTACCAGGAGTTGTGAGGGTACACTGCAAGTTACCAGGAGTTGTGAGGGTACACTGTGTGTTTCCAGGGGTTGTGATGGTACACTGCAAGTTACCAAGAGTTGTGAGGGTATACTGTATGTTACCAGGAGTTGTGAGGGTATACTGTATGTTACCAGGGGTTGTGATGGTACACTGCAAGTTACCAGGAGTTGTGAGGGTACACTGTGTGTTTCCAGGGGTTGTGATGGTACACTGTATGTTTCCAGGGGTTGTGAGGGTACACTGTGTGTTTCCAGGGGTTGTGATGGTACACTGTATGTTACCAGGAGTTGTGATGGTACACTGTATGTTTCCAGGGGTTGTAAGGGTAC
>JAOBRG010392579.1:0-10499 GCA_027574985.1 Umimayanthus nakama | reverse complement strand
ACTTGTACAAAACAGTCTGCCATGATCCGCCACAGTTTTACAGGTAAACAGACAACCGTGGCTCTGTGAGCTTAATGTCGGTTGATTGTTGGATGTCGCATGCAAGTCCAAGTCTGAAAGAAACTGAACTCAATGTTTTTAGCTCAACATCGAAACCAACGCGAAATGCAACGCTTCTTTTCTCCCAAAATACTTCAGTACACAACTTCTGATGTCGCGCAAATATCTCCCCGCGTGTTTCTTTGCAAAAACGAAGAGTAAATGCACCAGCCGCGCCCATCAACAACTCCACATCTCCACAAAATTCACAACCCGATCAACGTGACAGACCAGTTTCTCCACGTGAGCACCGGCCGATATGATGAAAGCGAGGCGGCGGCCCCTGAAAAAATCTTCGGGGGGGCTAAATTTGCGTCGACCACAGAGAAACGGCAATCTCAAAAAATTTCGCCTGTATTGCACAGGACACCCAACACGATTAGGTTTGCGTTCTCCTCCGTCGAACGCAATAATAATAAGGGTCTTAGTCAAAACATGCGCAATTGAGACACAATATGAAGCTCGATACTTTGAACTAACCTGGCTAAGCTAACGTACCATATTCGGACAATGCTCATCTATTCGACTTCGGATATTTACTAAAAGATTATTTCTTTATCACAGTGAGTTGAGGGGACAGTTGATTGATTCACTGGTCAAAATAAAGCCGGTCTCTGAGCTTGATATAATAGAGTACTGGTCAAACACAGAGTCGTAAGTCAAACCACAGGAGACCCATACTCGAAGTGAGTATATCAAGTAGCCTAATAATTTTTTAAGAGACTTTGTATGGGAATTTCGTTTCTGGCCGATATATTTGTAGCTACTGAATCAAATAAACTCTGACTTACCTGAAGTGTTGTATGTGTCGTTGTTGTTCCCCGGTCGTAATTTGAAGCCATTTCGAACAGGGAACAACAACGACACATACAACACTGTCAACGACACGTCATTCCTTCAGCGCTCTATGACCCAGCTAATTCTAACAGGTCTCTCTATACATGTGTATCCCAAAATTCTTACACTTTTCTGTTCGAAATTATTCTTAACTTGTTCTTAATTTATGGAAAACTTAAGTCTGAGTGTTCTTGTACAGTTTATTTTTATAAAAAAGCCACCTTTCGTTGATCAGAACATACAAAATCGTGTAGTATCCACGAAAGCAGAAATGGGAAGCGACGTCTCATACAATTGTTCCATTTTAAATTTTTTGATCAGTTCATCAAAAGCGATTTACTGCTTGCATTTTGAGGTTATTTTACAGCAGAATCGGGTTTTTAACCAACGATTTTCAGATTTTGCTAAGGTATTTTTAGATTTTAAAAGAAAATGATAAATACTAAAAACGGAGCGGGCAGGCGGGGACGGGAAACTAATAATTTTTTTTACTTGGCCTAACAACTGCCATTGCATATATCACAATATGTACATGTAACTGCAAGATCAGTGGCAGATCAAGATTTTTCAAAGTGGGTGACTTCTGTAAAGGGGGTTGACTACTCATTGTCTGATCACCAAAATATGTGAGCTGGGAGTTTGCATCTTATATTTTTCTTATATGTTAGCTTAAAATTGGGGGTGAGTAGCCACCCGTTCCACCCCCCTGGAAGGGCGTAGCTTGCGATATTCCACGTGTAGGCACCGAGTCAGTGAGTAGCTGTGAGCCCCTAAGGGGGTCTGGGGGCATGCTTCTCCAGAAACGTTTTCAATTTGTGTCTATCCTGCTTTCTCCGAGGGTAAACACTCCAGTAAAACGCAATAGTCATTTATTTTACTGAGACAATTTATTGACAAAAACATCTTCAGGCAATAGCAAGCTATGTGTCTGTCACTCAGATAATCTTTTTTGCTGACTAATCTGATTTCAGCTCTACGCTTGTACGTCTGCGCGTAAATGGACGCAACGCCCAGCTATTTGATATACAACAAAATCAATGCGCACGGTCAAAACTGTCGCAGATAAAGTATACAAGTTAATACGAGTTCAAAAAAATCTTTACTTATTTATGAAAGAATAGACTTGAAAAGTGTGATCAAATGAGCAAAGAACGTTCTAGTTTAACATTTATTCTAAAGGAAGATGTTCACATAATTCAACGCCTACGAAGAAAAATTACCAAACCATTCATTATTTTAGACTCAAAGACATCTAAGATTTGTAAAAAAAAAACATATTTGTTTTATAAGTATTATTCAAGCATGATCTCCGTCCCGGGGGCGGGGGGGGGGTGACTCACCCACTTGACCTGACGGGGATGATAGTCGTAGCTTTCAGTGATTGAATATGCGGTTCTTGTAACCTATAGGGTGTCTCGGGAAGAAAATGGGAAAATGGTAGCTTTAAAAGCTTTCAGTCTTCGACATTTTGATCTCTTCATGTGACTACTTCACGGAACTTTCAGTTTTACCCTTCATAACGAATCAGTAACTAGTTAACAATTCTGTGTTAACTCTTAGGGGGAAAGGGAAATTTGCAGGGGCCAAATCAATATTGGTAACTTTTCGGGGTTTTTTCAACAATTTCGGTGATTATCCCCGTCAATTGTATTTGGGAGTTCCCCCCGGGAGCTTGACCAGTCACTCTTTAGTTTGTTTCTTGTAGTGATTATACTTGATGATTCATTTTCAGTGACAGGAAGTAATTAATGCAACTCTAAAGATGGCCATGACCTTTCCTCGCTATTGCGATACGACTATTAATGTGTATCGGCAGGTAAATCAATCACACGAATATTTACAGTTGTAAGTAATCAACAGCAAGGAAAAAAAACACATTTATTTGATGGATCGACTTCAGGTTTGTTTTCTCCACTGTAAAATGTTGGATACAAATCGGAAGAAAAACTGTTCATCTCTAGTGTTTTTTTTTTAAAAGTTCACAGTTTGTCAGCCTAGTAAGTTCTTTACACGGGTGGACCTTTTCAGCCCGTGCTGGGTGGGGGGAGTGGGGTGGGGTGGGGGGTGCCTTCGCACCCTTTGTGTATATGTCCCCCTGCCTACGCGCCTGTTATAGTATGAGTGTACAATAAACCATTTTGCTAATACAAATTTTTGCTGGATCCATTCCCTCGTGGGCGCAAAATGCATTTTTAATGTTGAATTAATGAGCCAAAATTTGACCAAGTTATGACCTTTTTCCCCCACAATGCAAGGGAGTAGATCTAGCAAAAATTTGTTTCAGCAAAATGGTCTGTTGATTTTTTCGTTACGCAAACCAAATGGAAGCAAAAATGAAATTTTAAAAAACAAGGTTATTTATGCACAACACTGTAAACGCTTTTTTTATAAGAACCAGTAACTTTCGGCTCAGCCTGGGCTGTTCTTAACTTTTTTGGCAATTTCAGCCTCAAGTTGCTCTTAAATTGTTCTTGTTTCCTGATACTTTTAAACAGTCATTAGTTGCCCGGAACAATATATGTAAGATGGCACTAAGAAATTTGTGTTTGCTATTGTTTCATTCAGCGAGAAAAATTGGAAAAGGTCAACACAGCGTCCGCGAACGTGAGCTTCTTTTAAAATCACTCTTCCAGCGCCCGTTGACCAAGCTAAATTTTGACAAGTTTTGTTTTCATGTGCATCTCAATCTGTGTTTAAGGATCTATTAAGTTTCTTAAATTTTTCTGATCAAAATTTTAGCCTGGTGATTGTTCTTAGCTTGCTCTTAGTTTTTGGGCCAATCTCAGCCTGGGTGTTCTTATAAAGTTTGTTCTTATAAAAAAAAAAATCGTTTAGGTCTTTTCAACTATTTCGTGTAGCATCCCAGATAAATGCTCAAGAGCCCCTGTTGTGCTCTAAGTTGTTCACAAAGTTCTTAATAAAAAGAAAGGCTGATTTCAAATGTTGTTTTTTTTGTACTACTTCCTTTATTTTAGAAAACAAACGATTTACTGAGGTGGATCCGGGCATTTTTGCGACAAGAATTTTGCCAGATCGAAAAGACGTTTTAAAGCGTAATTCAGCAAATATGGTGACATTTTCGTCAAAATCTGTATTATTCATTTTATCTGAGTTTATACCATTTTTTTACAGGAACAGTAAAACTTTGTCGAGAAATGTTGTTCCATTTTTGCTCGAATTTAAGGCTCAAACCGTTGTTTGATTTTGTTATTTGCTGTGTTTACGCTAGACGTTTTAACTCAATTTTAAAAAATTCCCTAAAGTAGCCTCGCATATCGATTTTGCTCACATGCCAACTTTTTGTTTTTTCTCGAGACCCCCCCCCCTGAAAACGTCACTGAAAAATATTTAGCGATATTTTTGGCAAAGATATATCGTTGCCTTTAGCTGCTATCAAGATTGTAAGCACAAACACAGTGCACAAAATCTCATTTCTGACCCCAGACTACTATACAAACAATATAGGTTTTGTGAAAAACAGAAGGAACTGACCGATGAATCTAAGACAGAGGTTGCTTTATATCTCTTTTCAAGGTGTTTCCAAAAGATCCAACACGATTTAACAAAAATAATGATTTTCCCACAACGTCTTGCAGCCGCCAACCCCCCCCCCTCCCCCTCCCCACTACCACCCCCAAACGTCCAGTCAGACGTTTCTTGTGGGTAAAATCGATATGTGAGGCTTCCGTTACACTGTTCAGCTGAAATTTGAGGTGCTCAATAAACTTTTGTTTCAGCCTCAGCTTTTGGCCTTTCAAATCGGTTGACCTGCGCGTGCAGAAAACATAATTAGTTCTTGACTATCGAATTTTTGAAACGAAATTACTACTAATTACATAATTATGTTTATTTTGCTGACATCATAGGTCTATTGTCTTAAAAAAAGTTTAAATGAGTTTCAGCGGTCAAACATTTTAGACATGTTAGCAAGAATTAACCGGTCGGCGTTCGGTGGCTGAGACAGGGCCGACAGAAAAAATGGCACAGAGACGAAATGCAATGTTTGTACCTGAGGAACCAAGTAAAGCAACTAAGTCAAAAAACAGTTCTCGCAACAAGCTACCTGAATTATCTTCTTCTGACGACGAGCTAACCGAGCAACTGAAAAATGCTCACTTGACAGAAGAACAGATTTCAGGTAATAACTTATACTAAAATATTTATACCTTGTGAGCGCTTTCCAATTTAACGGCCGAGCTGGTCCGACCTCAATTCTCAAATGAAACTTTAAACCGAATTTTTGTATTTGTACGGCCTTTTTCAGTTCTTTCGTGAAATCGAAGGATATTGTTCAAAAACGAAAGTCTTTTGTACGAAACCAGGGGCTTCCTTACAAAATGAACACCTGTTGAAACCAAAGGTTTCCGTAGAAAAATAAAAGTCTTGCGTAAAAAGGAGTTCCTTCCGAAGAAAGCTAAATACCTGCGCGTGCATGAGAATTGGAAGGGCTTCTTTTCTCCTTGGTTTCACTGGCGACACAAGAAGCGCAGAGACGAACCCAAGCGGCAGCTGAAGTGTCTAATGAAAGTGAACCTTGATCATGAAACAGGCACAAGAGAATAACTTCGGGCACGAAATTCCCTCTAAAAAATATAATGGCAATACGTCTACTAACATCAGTAGACTGCAATCGATTTCGCCGTAGTTGTTAAAATAACTATAGTTGCCAATTTGAAGGCAATTTTTTACTACGCTTGATACTGTTTATTTCTTTTCGTGAAACCCTTTCAGCCATTATCATAAAAAAACAGGGAACGTCGTACCGTTTCTGAAAACCTTTCCTTTAAAAAGTCATAAAAACATTTTAAAATTACTTTTGAACCGTTTCCGACGATTTCCGAACACTTCCGAAGATTTACGAAAATTACGGAAAGAATGTTTCCAAAAGTTGCATAAAATCGTTTAAGCTCCTCAAAAACGGGTTTGAAGCGATTCCTAAGTTTTCGGAAATTCGCGGAGATTTCCATAAGTTTTGCGAACATGTAGGCATGGGATAAGGTAGCTATGCAATGCTTTCTCATTGGATACCATGAAACATGCCACTTATCACCTGTATTTTCTTCGTATACACACTCGCCTAAAGGCTCGTGTGCATACGGAAAATACAAGTGACGCGTGGCATATTCCACGGTATTCCACTCGAAAGCATTGCATAACTAGTATGTACTGGATTGGACTGGACTAGGCTGGGCTGGGCAAAAATGGACTGGACTGGGCTGGGCTATGCTGGATTGGACTGGACTAGACTGTAGTCAGTTCTGTACTGTCTGCACTACACTGTACGGACTGCTTTACACTTACGACAAAGACACAAGTACAGCCCAAACTAATGTAGATCGAAGCGAAATGAACGGTCCAAGTAACATAGCTTTACCCCGCCAGTAAATTAAGGTGCAAAGTTTCAGCTTCATCCCTAAAGGGAGAACAATTTTACTTTTAAGGGAGGAGGGGAAAAAATTTTTGGTCAGTGCAAGAATGTTTTCCTTTCTTGTAGACAAACTAGATAGTTTTTCCAGTCTAAATACGGCGCATGATAAAAAGCAGTTAGAGCTTAACGAGCGTTTTTTTTCTTGTTTTAGAATGCTGCAGAATTTTTTTTCCAAAATCTTCCATCCCCCCGCCCCCCGTAATTGTCAAATGGTGACGATACGAAAACTTAAAACGATAACAACAACAACAACAATAATAATTTCTTTTGTACTCAGAAATTAAAATAGGAAGAAATTACAAGTTAGTGTGCGGGCCATCTGTGAATAGCCATGAGGGCTAATTGAGACAGGTGGCCTTTCATTAATAACAGTAAAACGAGGTTTTAAAAAGGAACGTCAATGTAAGACGACAATTACGTACCGTTAATATCAGTTTACAGATTTACCTCTTACTTTTACATAAAAAAAATAAATAAAAAAAAAAACTTGAAAATTTGAAAAACTGTTTGATAACTACAATATGTACTGTCCAGACACTGTGCTTGGTTGGGTCACTCAGGCACAAATAAGCCAGTTCGGCATTTCAGAAATACATGCGCGCGTCGGGATAAAATGTAAAATTCATGAAATTTAAACAAGGGAACGCAATGAAGCGGGTTAAGGTTCATAAATATGTTATTTTATCCCAACGCGCGCATGTATTTCTGATATGCCAAACTGGCTTATATGAATGGAGTCTTTAGAATTCACAATGGAGTCTTTGGAATCCATATTGGGGTCTTAATTTACACAATGTATATTTGAACATCTTATGTTAACAGTAATGAAGTTGAAATCTTCTTATTTTAAAAACACTAGGATGCCTTCTCCTTACTGATTTGTTTTTGTTGCCAGCATTTCGAGAGGTGTTTGACTTATTTGATAGCAACGGAGGTGGCACGATCGACGCTGAGGAACTGGATTTAGCCCTTCAGTCCGTAGATATTAAACTTAGTCCGGAAGAAATCCACGAGGTGCTAACCACAATGGATAGAGACGGTGAGTGCATCTTATCTTCATAAACAGTTACCTGATCCCCCCGGGGGGAGGGGAAGGGTACCTATAATTTGGACGGGGGTGTGCTATCCCAGCCTCCAAATCCTTACTCCTACTTCAGAACAGAGAAAACGAGAACTCTATCCAATATTTCAGACAAAATAGCAAAGATTGATACCAGACGAAATTCGCGTAACTATGAACAGGCCGATACGGCATCTTGGTTGCAACAAAGTTTGTGTTTTGATTATTTTTTCTTCTGAAATCTGTGAACTAACAACCCAAGAAAGAAATCTCGACGCCAATCAAAAAAAACCTTTTATGGCCCACAGGTTCTTTCGATAACCGACCAAGCCCTTTTCTCAGGCAAAATGTATAATTTACCCGTTCCAGATCAAATTAGCAGGAAATCCATGCCGTTAACAGTAAATTGAGGGGTATCATACCCTTAAGGGCGCTACATACCCGTACAGTCAATCGAAGGGGTATTATACCCTTAAGGGAGCTACATACCCGTACAGTCAGTTGAGGTGGTATCATACCCTTAAGGGCGCCACATACCCGTACAGTCAATCGAAGGGGTATTATACCCTTAAGGGAGCTACATACCCGTACAGTCAATTGAGGGGGTACCATACCCTTAAGGGTGCCACATACCCGTACAGTCAATTGAAGGGGTATCATACCTTAAAGGGCGCCACATACCCGTAAAGTCAATTGAGGGGTATCATACCCTTAAGGGTGCCACATACCCGTACAGTCAATTGAGGGGGTATCATACCTTAAAGGGCGCCACATACCCGTACGGTCAGTTGAGGGGGTATCATACCCTTAAGGGCGCATCATACCCGTACAGTCAATTCAGGGGGTATCATACCCTTAAGTACGCCACATACCCGTACAGTCAATTGAGGGGGTATCATACCCTAAGGGGCGCCACATACTCGTACAGTCAATTGAGGGGGTATCATACCCTTAAGGGCGCATCATAC
Organism: Umimayanthus nakama; assembly: GCA_027574985.1. Lineage (NCBI taxonomy): Eukaryota > Metazoa > Cnidaria > Anthozoa > Zoantharia > Parazoanthidae > Umimayanthus > Umimayanthus nakama. The sequence goes on along the minus strand of JAOBRG010392579.1, from coordinate 2,107 downwards.
CCGTACGGTCAATTGATGGGGTATCAGGGTATCATACCCTTAAGGGTGCCACATACCCGTTCAGTCAGTTGAGGGGGTATCATACCCTTAAGTACGCCACATACCCGTACAGTCAATTGAGGGGGTATCATACCCTTAAGGGCGCCACATACCCGTACAGTCAACTGAGGGGGTACCATACCCTTCAGGGGCCACATACCCGTACAATCAATTGAGGGTGTATCATACCCTTAAGGGCGCTACATACCCATACAGTCAATTCAGGGGGTATTATACCCTTAAGTACGCCACATACCCGTACAGTCAGTTGAGGGGGTATCATACCCTTAAGGGCGCCAAATACCTGTACAGTCAATTGAGGGGGTATCATACCTTTAAGGGCGCCACATACTCGTACAGTCAATTGAGGGGGTATCCTACTCTGAAGGGCGCCACATACCCGTACAGTCAATTGAGGGGGTATCATACCCTTAAGGGCGCTACATATCCATACAGTCAATTGAGGGGGTATCATACCCTAAAGGGCGCCACATACCCGTACAATCAATTGAGAGGGTATCATACCCTTAAGGTTACCTTTCACCTTGAGCGGTGTTTTCAGTTTTCCGTATGTAACTTCATTAATATGCATCGGTTACCCACAAACTTATATATCAATGGAAAGCTCATAAAATCATCTAGATGATGGTGATGGCGATTTTAGATTGAAATCGTCTATAACTTTTTGCAGGCATTTTAGGAAAATTCCCCATTTGCAGCATACTAAGCTGCACTGTTTCAGTCATAAAAATAATTGGAGCGGAGTTTCAAAATTCGCCAGGACGGTTAACACTTCAGATATTATTTTTCAATCTTGTCAGATTTGATGGCATGATGTTCAAAATTGAGGGAGCATTGATCTTTTGCATTGTCACAGTTTTAGCCAAAACATGTCTCGAGAAAATCACTGTGGGAGTACGCCGCACGTCATACAGTTTAACTCGGACTTCCGGTAAAAGCTCTCGTTCGTCATATTTTGCAAACTATTGTACGAATTGAAAAACCATTTTTGCTACTAAAAGTTTATTTTATGTATATTTATATTCTGCGAAAATCTCAACTTCGATATTTTGATCCGTTCCAACATGAAAGGTAAACTTAAGGGCGCAGCATAACCGTACAGCCAATTGAGCTGGGGGGTGAAAATAAGAAATTAAAAACCAAGTGGTTTGCCATATAATATAACGGAAAAAAACAAATCAAGTTCAAGTTCAAGCTCAAAATATAAAGTTACATACACTGTGTTTTTTATCTGATGTTTAAAAGCGTAATCATTTTATCAGCGCAAGAGATTGGTAATACCAGACGGTGTTTTGAAACCAATGATTGATTTCAAAACACCGTCTGGTAAACAACATAACTTATCAAGGAAAGACCCCAAGTTTTGCTCGTCACGTGTCAGTATCGGCCATAGATTTAGAGAATTGACAAGGAACAAACAGTTTTTAAAGCTTCTTTTATGTGAACAAAACTATATGCACAGTTGTATGCAGGTCGGCGTGGGCTAATGCCAATGGTTTGGCGCTTAGTCTTTAAATATATCACGTTATAGGTTATTGGTCATTTTACCATGAAATTGCCCGACGAGTTTACACTCTAAATTTTTGGGCTAAGCTGAGTGTTCTTAAACATGTTGAGGATTTCAACCCCAATCGTTCTTAAAACGCTCGTAATCCTAATTCCTAGTATTGGGTGTACGTTTATTTATCTCGATTCTCACAAGCCTATGGGGACCATAAATACGCTGATTAACTAGAATCTCCCGGCCGGCAAGAAAGAACCATATAATAATAGGTTAAAAAAGTAAAAACTTGAAAACAAAGTTGTACAAGTACGTTCAAAACTACGTATGCGATATTGCGCAGACGCCAGAACATTTGCTAAGAAACAATTTGTTTCTATGATTCTGTTCAGTATCTCACTCTCGGGTATGTTTTAAATGATATTCTTAGACCAAATCAAACCAATACAATGGTGTCGGGGCCAAGTAATTACGGTGGCCCGCAAGGCTCAGCACAAAAATAACAGAATGACACACACAACAATAAAAGAAACAACGCAAACAAAA
>JAOBRG010392568.1:0-10499 GCA_027574985.1 Umimayanthus nakama | reverse complement strand
TTAATGAATAAGCATAAAGTTAAAATTCAAAGAAGTGAAGCTGGAAACCACAGAGCCCAAGCTTTTGTTGAAAGAGCAAATCGAACATTAGGTGAAAAAAATTTACTCATCAATACGCACAAGAAATGTCAGACGCCGAAATGAGTAAGACTCGATCTAGGGAATGGGTCGAAAGGTTGCCCACTGTCATCAAGGTGATGAATAATGAAGTCACTAGATTGACCGGTAAAGAACCAATCAAAGTATTGAAATCAGCCGACGTGCCAGTTAACGAAGTTACTTATAGTAGGCCAGTTGGATTAGATGAAGTAAAATTACCACCTGGAGTGAAAGTGAGATATTTTTATACTCCAGGCGAAGGTGAAGGTGGCGAAAAACGTCGTGCGACGGATCCGATATGGAGTTTAGAGATTTACGATTTGTCGCGTAGTGTTGTTTCAGCGGGACAGCCTGTTTTGTATTATTTGAGCGAAGGAGCACCAAGGAGATCTTTTACTAGGGAAGAATAACAGGTCGTTCCTGAAGATACTGAGTTATCTCCAGCATCTGTGTTAGAACGATAATGACCGAGTGAATAAGTATAAATACCATCTTTACAAATAATTTTCTTGTCGTCGTCAGATGATAAAGCAACTTTATTTACAGTTTCTGCAAAGATATCATGTTTATGACTTCTTAGTACATTCATTGTTCTCATTTGCTTTACATTACTAAATAAACATTTTTTATAATCTTTGAACGTGATATGCTTCTTTACTACTGCTTTCTTAATTCCCTTACATTTCTTTTCTTCTTTATAGCCATCTGCTATAGCCATTTTGAAAGAATAAAGTTTAGCCCTTAATCCCACAAATTCAGTTATTATTAGCCCACCAGCTTCATCCTTAAACATTCCAATGACCTTCTTATAAATTCCGGTCTCAATCCCGGACGGGTGATCTTTTGGATAGTTGCTAGTATCGAACATAGTTCTAACATCGGGGGAAATGTCTTTATAGAAGTCTCATACATCAAAGAATCTGTATCTGTGAATAAAAGTTTTGCGCGATCACCATACTTTGGTTTTATATACATGTAGTGAAACTCGTACATCATTGTTTTGCTGAGGTCAAGAATAGACATTCCAAGATAAACTGGTTTATCAAAACCTAAATGGGTCTTCTTCATATGAATAGCAGCTAAATTATCACAAAAGATTGTTCGATTATTATAATTGAGTTTTGATATGAGTTTACTTGCCTGTTTTTCATTGGTACCAAATGTATGTCAACTCTATTTTTGATGTTTTCCATAGTTTTACCAAATACTGAATTATTCATGAGTTTGAAGAAATCTTTTTCAAAATTATTCTTGCCCTGCATTCTCAAATTAGTGTTTTTCATGATATAAGGTTCAAGCCAATTAGACTCAACAAATTTAATACCACGATGAATCTTTGTAGTCTCAAGGCCTAATTTTTATAAAGTTTGAGTGACTCATGGTGAATAATGTAATTAGATTTGTTATTAAGATAAGGAATAAGTTTTCAACCTTATTGACCTTAAGTATTTCGGGCGCTAATGGGTAATCGTTGTGAAGGTTGTGCAATTCTTTAGGATACTCAATATCAACCTCGAGAATGCATCCAGTTCCTTCCCAATCTTGCACTCGTCATCAGTCATCCATTCAAACCCACGAGTTGGGAGTGGTTTACACATCGCCCAAGCATATAAGTTATTTGCGTCTAAATAGGCGATGTATTTCTTGGGTAAATTTGGATCGTAGGAATCACCCATATGTGGATTGTTTACTTTACCATAACGTGTTGAAATCACAGAAACACCGCCACGAATACCCTTTTCAATCATTAAAAGCATATCTACATCTGCGAGTAGTCTTAATTTTACTTTAGTGACTTTTAAAGCCGCGTCCATGCAAGACCTGGAGCTGTATAGTACCAAGCTGGATCGAGTCCATAATTTTCCCGACAAACATCTCTAAAGTTTTCAAAAACGTCAGCAAGCAATAATACGTCGGTTTTGATATAAAGATCATGATAATCTTTCATGGTTTCCATTTCAAAAGTTTCCCATACTTTTTGTTTGTGGGTATAGTTGTCTTCGGAGACATCCGACTTATTTAACTCTGAGTAAAAACTTTCAATAGGCGGTAATGTTGTTTCAGATAATTTTTCAAAACAGTCCATATAGTTATAGGGATAAACGCCTTTTCTTTTGAGAAGTTTGAGTCTCGCTTTATAATTATCTTGTTCTTCATAAAAATAGGAAAGATTATTAAACGTGTTATCTGGTAAATTGCTAGCAAGTGAGTCTAAACTTGTCGCCATAAATTTAAAACTGTCAATAAATCGAAGGTCACGTTTTACAGATTTAGTCTTAGTTTATTATCCTCTTTTTTCTCAAAGGTGTCTACTTCTACCTGTTTCGTAAAAGAAATATAATTTTCTTCATTTTTTTGAAAACAATTAATTTTACCCTCTGTTACGCCAAGATTCTTTACAAATAAATGCGCATCATAGCCTGCTAAATTATGGAAAATTACTGAGAAAAACTTTGGAATACGATATTCGAGATTACATTAGTTATGTGCTGCGCCACGGTATCTCCTTGTTAAATGACAGTGATCCGCAACTTTGTCATCGAGTAGTTCACCTTCACAAATATGGCATTGTTTAGCAGCTTTATAAGCTCTCTTATCTTACTTTGTCCATTGAAGGTTTTTCTTAAATTTAAATTTCTTATAAATATCCTTAATTGCATCTTCTAAAGATTTTATAAATCTTTGTGAAATATCTTCATCTGGTGACTGTGCTGTATATTGTCCTAATATAGGCGTGAATAGGTTATCATCAAAACATTTGATAAGATAACAATACCCTGAGGGCCTATGTTGTTGAAATTGTTTTGCAAAGCTTTTTTCAGAACTTGGTGCACAGGTTGATATCTTCTTCGTATAGCATTCAAAATCGGCATAGATTACGAATGGGACACGCATCTTTTTTTCTATAATTCTTGAATTTTAGAAATACTTTTGAATCTCCTTTCTTAGGTTTTGGAAAATCTATCCTAACTGAATCATTGTTAGAGCAATACTCTAGATGCTTTTTTAAGGCTGGTTCATTAGGAAAAGGGTTTCTACATCGATCACATATTTCTGTGGCATGACCATGTTTACTAACTTGTTCAGAAAGCAATCTGCTCTTACTCTTAATCCAGCAATAATGGCTTGCCGGGCCGTCTTCGGCGTCGTCTGTTATTAACAACAGATTGACTGCTTGTGAGTCTTTCTTGCTTGTTCTTAATGGATAAACTTGGAGTCCTCATAGCCAAATACATTTATAGCATAATTATTTTGTCTCTCGAATTTGTCAATCTGTTTTAGAGAGACTGGAAAATCAATACCCTTCCAATTAAAATTTTGAGAATCGAGTCTCATTTTCGTCTTTAACCTTTGCGGGTTTTTCTCTCTTTGGTAGATAGCTGAAGTGACGGCCCATTTGAAACATTGATGGTCTTCATTTCTATCGTTAATGATTGCTTTCTTATCTTCTAATTCCTTCGGAAGACATATATATGATGAGCCAGATGGGTCTATGTTGATATCAAAAGATTCTATTTTTTCAAACACCCATCCGGAACCTTCATTTTGAAATTGCTGAACTTTTTCTTGAATAATACCAGTCATTGTATTGAAAATATCTGATGAGTCACTTGATTCAGTTATCGTTTCTGGTAAAGAATGAAAATAAGCGGTGCTTATGTCAATCTCCCCAGTGGCAGGGTTCTCTTTCTGAAATGTACACGTGAATACAAATTTTAGTTTAATTGGTTTCTTTTCTTGACTGATAAAATCAATAACTTTCGATTTTATACTGCTAATAAACTTTTTAAGATCATATCCTGATACACCGTTTATCCTGTAAGATTTTAAATACCCTTTCAGTGCCTTTTCTTTCTCTTCTATCTTAAACTCAGTTTTTAGTTTCTTGAAAACTCGTTTTACCATATTCTTTAGTTTATTAACTTTTTCGTTTGCAGTATTTCTAACTGGTTCTGGAACATATGAAATTATCCAATCGGCGAATTTGTTTATATTTTTGATAATAGGTTTTGCAACCCTATCAGCCAAACTTTTCAATGATGCTACTTTATCTTTCGCAGTGAACTGCACCGGTTTGAGAATTGGAACTTTAATTTCTGGGATTGGTTCATCCAAAATATTACCCCTTTTAGGTTTTTTTATCATCAACTTATGTAATAATTGGTGGTAATCTTTTTATCTGTTCTTCATAAGGTTTTAGGAGCTGTATAAGCTCCGATTTTCTAAGTTTTGAATAACCTTTCAAGCCAAGATCCTTGGCGGTTATTTTAAGAGCCTTTACGTCACTGATCGGCATTTTCTTTATTATAAGATTTATTAATCTTTAAGTCATGTTTCAAAATTCAATTTAGGGGATTTTCCCCAAAATTTTTAATAAAATTCAAATTAGGGGATTTTCCCAAAAATTTTTATAAATAGTTTCATTGACAGGTGGCGCTTCCGAACAATATTGCCGAATACTTAATTGAGAATTTTGTAGTAAAGTTGACGGCCGTGTTGGCGAATATTTAATTAAGAATTTTGTAGTAAAGTTAGCGGCCGTTTTGGCAGGCGTGTTGGCCGTCAATTTGACTGGGGTTTAGTAGGGGAGGGCAAAATGGGCCAGAATCGGCGTTTCCCTACTACTACTCCCCTTCAACGACCCTTTCTTAGCAAAACCAGACTTTGCAACCTCCTTTGTTTTGGACAACTCATCAGGTTCAGGTATGTTTGCCTTTTCAGCACATTCTTTCAGAAATTTTGCAAACTGAGCAAATGACGGGTAGGCACCATCCCCATGTACATTTCTGCACTGCTGTACAATAAATCTAAATTTGGTTTGAATTTGATAAGGTAACTCGGCCAAGATTTTCACATTTTCTTTAGCAAAGTCTAATACAGCAAGGCTGGGCACTGACGGTCGTGCTGCACGATTTTTCTGTAGAAAATCTGACAAATCTCTAAGGACCTCAGCATTTATGGTCTGCATCACGTGCGCTAGCAGGCGACAAGTGCTTGTTATCAGCTTTGAGAAAGCGACATTTGATTTGGCCTCGTGTCATCTAATTTTCCAATGATAGCATGTGGTAGATTTGATAAAAGGGATCCCTATATAACAATGAAATTTGTTGACTTCGGTTACCTTCGATTCTAATTTGGGAGTCGAGAACCTCGGCCGAAATAAATTTCATTGTTTCTCACGAGGTCAGTCAATGCGGTGGCTCCCACCTATTTTGCATTTCATGAGCAACTGTCCTTTACAAATTCTTTTTTCTACATCATGAATTAGTGCCAGCTTTCTCTAGCTGGTCTTTCAACAACTTCTAGCTTATCAATTCTTGTATTGATAATTCCCACCAGAAACTTTGTTTCCAAAGCAACTTTTTAGGGCCCCAAATACACTCTATTACTACTCAATTGCATTTTTCACAAAAAGTAGACGATGAACGTACTTTTTGTTGCTTCAAGATGTTTTGCATTTCTAAAAGCGTTTTTTTTAAAAATTCAAAAAAGTTCTGTCAAGGGTGAGTAAGATGCCACCTTGATGCTATGAAATTATAAGATGGCGTCAAAACCACTTGACAGACTATATAAAAAAATTTAATGTGTTCCTTAGTGCGCAAACAACTTTGATGGAATAAAACTAGAGATCTACGGACTATTTTTATAGAAATTGTAACTTAAAGCCAAAAAGGGTGTGTTTGAGCCTCTGTCAAGTTGCCATGACAATCAAGATGTCAGTGGGAGCACAAGAATTGATATGTGGAGTGTTAATGGAACATCAGCTTTCAACGATTAGCAGTAGTTTTTTTTCTACAAACGAGTAAGTTTAAATGGAAAATTGAAAACTGTTTCGAATCACCTTGAGCGTATTTAAAATGTAGTGTGGCTGGATATTGTTATGAGTCTTGCAGTAGTAGGCCTTACAGTGTACATTTTAATCTAAAAGACTTTAAGCATGGTTCTCATAGTCTAATTGCTCTGACAATAAATGTTTTGGTTCTTGTGTTTTAGAAGAAATGCCCTTAAAGTTCCAAAACAAGTTTTGAAAAAAGAATAATTGCACGAGTTCTGCAAACCGATAGTAAGTTTTAGAAAGCATGTGGCGATATTTGGAGCGGTGAGTGCGGCGTAAAAAAGAATAACTACCTACTTTTGTTTTGTGTTGTATAAAGTTATAGAATGTGCTGTATTACTGATAGGGCATCATGCCACATTTCATTCTTAGTTTTTTTCCGACCCGCAGAACTTGGTCTTTGAAAAAATCTTCGTGAACCAAGTAAATAAAAAATACCTTGCCTCATCTTGATTTGGTTTCATAAATCTTAGCTGTGACCCCAAACTACACATTTTAAAATTCTGTACTACCACTTCACAATAACAACAAAATAAACTAATCCTATTTAACTTCATGTTAGGGTTAAGAGTCTTGGGGCCAAAGGCCGTACCGAATGACACCTTTGATGCCATTGCAGCTCGAGCATTTGCTTTTCGCCAAAACTACATTGACATTTACTCTGCCAGTTGGGGCCCACTTGATTTTCGTGACGTATTGGGAGGTCCAGGTGTCTTGACACAAAGGGAAATGAAAAGAGGAGCTGAACAGGTTTGTTCCTGTAAATGTAGATGTGTGTTATTTTAAGAAAATGGAAAGGTCAGTATTTTTAAACAGAACAAAATTAGATTATGCTGTGCAAGAAGTATTGTAAGTATTGTTTGATGTGTTTCGCAAAATTGACACAACCGTGTTTTGAGCGGCTTAAACTCTACGTTTACAATAAAAGTTGATGCTTAAAGGTATTCGATTTTGTGACAACGCCTTTAGTTGTTAATACTATGTTTATACTGATTTTGAAGTTTTCTTGTAATTCGTAAATTAGCAACTCAACAGTCCTGCTAATTCAACTTTTAGCATCCCAACATGTATGTATGAGTTCAGTTTAATACATAGTCCCCGGGGCCTCTGGGCCGAGGTCAGCATATTCAGTATGCCGAGGTCACATTTTTTCCCTATACGGACCGACCATAAGCCGGTAAATAACTTATTTATTTTTTCCTCCAACGGACAAGCACATCAAGGAGCGAACCAGAGGCGAAGCAGCGCAGGTTACCGTGACCGTGGTCAGAGATAGGAAAATCTTGCCCGCTCACGAATACGCTAAGAACCAATCATAGTTCAGTATTTGTTATTGTGACCGCAGAGGAAAAAATAAATACTCAATTTTTTAAGAATCTAAGACAATGACTGCTGATGATTTTGTTTCCTTTTCTTTTACAGGGTAGAAATGGTCGAGGCTCGATTTATGTTTTCTCAGGTGGAAATGGAGGGCACCATTACTATGACAATTGTGCATACAATGGATATGTCAATAGCGTATACACCATTGGTATCAACAGTGTAGACATCAATGACAATGTTCCAAAGTATGCAGAGAACTGCTCTGCTATTCTTGCAAGCACTTATAGCAGGGATAACGATGATAGAACGGTCTCAGACGGAACCATTGTAAGTTTCTGTAATTGCAAAAAAACAAATATGGTATCAATGCCGATCATCTACCTTGTTGTTTTATCACAAGAAACAAACTGTTCTCAAAGTGTTTCGTAAGAACAGATAATACCAAAAAAACCCGCATTTTACAACAAGAATCTGATATCAGTCTTGTTTCCACAAGCAATTTGACAGTCCCTTTTCTGTACAATTTAGCTGTTTTATTCAAATTCACCGAGTTATTGACAATTTTACTGAACTACGCTGTCGTGACAAAAATTTATATATCATGATTTTTATGTACATGTTAAGGAATTAGCCCAGTCAAAAGGGAGGGGGATAGGTAAAGCAATAAAAAAAACAAAATCAATTTACTTGAATTACATTAAGGTGATTCAATAAAAAATTTTCATGGTAAAAAATTACTGTGAAAAAAGTCTCACAAAATATCAGTGCTGTTGTGAAAATCGATACCCCTTGTGTCAAATTACAATCACACTGCAAGGTCATAAAATACAATTTATTTCGATTTCCTTCGCCTTATTACTCTTGAAGTAAACAATTTAATTGACTCAAAAATAGACCGGAGCCCGGATCTAAAGCACTCCAGTTTTTGTTTGCAAGGAATGAAGCGATGTTGTTTCTAAAACAAACCATAACTTTACAGACCCGAATATTTTTTTCGAAGTAGCTTGTTTAATCTGGGCTTTAACTAAAGTTTCTTTGTTTATTTGTTCTTCATTTGTGGCAACTTTCATTAAGTTTCATTACATCTAAGTTTCCTTTTCGCACTGCGCTTCCTATTCGGGAAATATAGACAAACGCTGAAACAAAAAAAATAGCTGGACACAAACAAATAGCCGGTTCTTCAATATGGCGGCCAACAAGGCTAACTTGACAACCAACTTCAATAAAAACATTTTGGCACTTTCTCCTTTCCAAAAGTGGTTTTTGTTTGAGCAAAACGTATGCGAATAGAATAAAGATTCGATATTTATTCAAGTTTTTTAGTGTCACTTCTTACCCCTAAGATGGGGCTAAGACCTTAAATGTATACACGTACACATCAGCTTTGGCAGTCCAATCTAAGTTGCTGAGAAAGTGTACAGCGCGAAATAGAACGTTATGGTTTTTGCGGAAAAATTTTGATAGTGCCCTTTGCCGTACTGGTTTTTTACAGACTCATCCCTTTACTGCTGGAGTAAATTGAACTTAACGATATTTCGCTGGTGCGTACTTGGGTCAGTTTTTGCTGGGTGTGTGCCGCTGGTCTCTCAAAGCCCCTACCCCATACCCCATCATAGTCTATTCTGTGGCCAATTATTGACCCCATCTTAGTCACTTTTGGGCAAATGTCATACTTTAAAAAACAACAACAAATAAACAAACAAGTTTATTAAAACAACAGCAGGAACCATTTTTTAACTGCGAATCTTTCTATTTCGAAACCCCTGCTTACCAGAAATCCCGAAAATTTGCGGCTCCATTCTAGTAGCTCTGCTAAAAATGTAATCCCATTATAGTCAATCCAGTTGTGAAAATGCGATCCCATCCAGCGGCATTTCCTCATTAGCCTCTTACTAAGAAGTACCACCCTGGATATTTCGCTTCTGAAATGTGCTAACAATAATTATATTGAAGATCCGGTTGAGTCCAAAATATTTGCAATGAAAAGTGGTTGCCGAGCTTTAAAGAAAAAGAGTTTTTTCGTTTTATGGCAGTTCTTTAAACACAGTGTGTATTGCCATAGTAACAGCTCCAGTTCATAGAGTGATCAAGAAAGTTACATCCTTGTCATATCCAATTTTGGTCTACAATCCCAATACCGTTAAATATAGAGTAAGTTTCATTATTAATAATCATAATAATAGTAATAGTAATAATAGTAATAATAATAATAATACACTTTGTTTTAAACAGGGTAACTAGTTTACACTAAGTAATTTTCATCTAGGCCCTGTAGAGATAAGATTACTGACCACAACACCGGCATTAGCCTTCTCTTATTGACGAGTGCGTGGGTTCTTTTAAGTCCCCCGATAGAGCGTCGGGACACTAGACCCCTGTCCACGGACGGTGTGGCGAAAGAAGGTCGACCAAAGTTCAACCCTCGACCAGGCCGGGGATTGAACCCGGTCCTCATGGTTGGCATTAAGAGATCTAACCAACTGCGCTAACCTCGCGCACACGAACTGCTAAATACTTAACAATTATCAGAAGCCACCTTTGGTAAATTGTACTAGTAGAATTCTTGTTCCGGCAGAATGGCAGCAGTAATAAAGATGTGAAAGACAATTACATGAATGAAAATCGAAAATAACAATCAAGTCAGAGCTAGTAGAAACAAGTAGAATAGCCATTTGCTAGCTGAATTATAAACGGAAAGGGGCAAGACTCTGTCCATTTCATTGCGCTTCAGTCCGTTGTAAAAACGAATGCTGTTTTTTATTCTTTACTTTAGGTAACCACTGGTTTAGGTACAAATGAATGCGACTTTCGGTTCGGGGGAACATCTGCCTCTGCAGCTATGGCTTCTGGCATAATCGCTTTGGCACTTCAAGCAAAGTAGGCAAAGAGTTTAATGGTAGTTGTTTGTATCAACTGTGTACTCTTAGATAACAGTTGAACGGGTCTAACTCCAAGGTTTCTACAGCGTCCTAAAAAGTCCTATTTATTTATTGTTATTTTAAAAGCCTTGAAAATGTCTTAAACGTGTGAAGATTTATCCTTGAAGTTTTATTTTATTTTTTCAGAAATTGGCCTGTACTGTAACTTTCGAAAAGTGGGTTTTAAATTTTCCAAATTCGGGTCTTAAAAAGTCTTTATTAGATCTTATGTATTGTGAGCTGCTGGCTGGAGGAACCCTGAAATACGATTCCACATATAATTGGGCTGCGTAGCAAGCGCAGAAGGAAGGGGAAAGGGGGGA
>JAOBRG010392557.1:0-10500 GCA_027574985.1 Umimayanthus nakama | reverse complement strand
CCTGAAAAGGGCTGCTCTGTCGTCACAGATGCTGCCGGACTCAGCTCTTGCCTTGGTAAGCTGAGAACGACCATCAATTAATTGATTAATAATAGGAATAATAACACTAAGTATTTGCCAAATAAGTAGAAAGCACTTTACGCGCGCTCAGATTGGACAATAAAAAGTAGATATCCACCTTTAGCATATACCCAACCAGGAAATAGTGTTTTTCGCGCGCTGTGATTGGTTCACTAATCAGTGAACATCCTGGATATTCACTGATTAGCGATCGTGCAGGCGCGGTAGCTTGCCTCTGAATGAAAAATAATTTTTTCTGATTATTAAAAATTGATATTTTTAAAGCCTGTCTCTCACTGATTCACTGATTGGGTATATGCTAACGCAATTATTCACCTCAAAGCCCAGGATATTCACCTCCACTTCGCTGAATAACTACTCGCTATTTACTTTTTAGCAATCACGCGTTACGGTACGCGCGCTTTTATCAGTTACGAGGCAACTCTCAATTCTTTTTAAAAATCCATTCGCTTCGCGGCTTGGTAAATATCCACCACTAGTCATCTCCACTTCAGGGGATAATCGTCAAATGTAACAGTAGCAATAAAAATATTTGACCATCTGATCCACTATTTGGCTATCGTTTGGTTAAAAAAAGTATAGAATACCATAGCTCAAAATGTAACATTAACAGAAGTAATTTAGTGAAAATCTATACGATAATGATAATGTTAAACAGGCAGTTTCACTATAAAAGGGACTGGTCGGGCCGTTCAAACCTTTAATAAGCACGCCGCCTTTTTGGAGTGAACATCTCAGGTTTAACGTTTAACCAATTTCCTACAGCGCGAAATTCAAAATGAAATATCTGAAGATAAAAAATCGAAGTTGGAGCTGTCAAGATAGCCAAAAGTTACAAAGCAACACTAGCAGTCATTACTCAACCACTATCTTTGGACTATGTATTCATTTTTTACAGTATGAAACCCCTTTTCTAGAATTCATGTGTTTAGAACAGGAAGACTCGTTCACACGTCGTGGTTTTAAAGGTGAATTTCAAATTAGGAGCTCTAAGGCATGAAAAGAGAAGTGGCCTGGCCTTTTGTAGCGGAACTTCTTGTTTAAAAGGACGATGATGATAATAGTAGTAATGAATGTAGATGTAACGAGAATGACGTTAATGAAGGTAATAGTTATGATGACAAGAATAAATAGATAAAGCTTGACAAAATATGTACAGCAGAACCAAGCAGCTGCTTTAAAAGACATTAATATTCTCAAACTTAAAATTTAAAAAAAGAAAAACTTGTCTCTCCTTTGTTTAAGCTGATGTGATGAAAACAGTTGGAGCTCAGACGATCATTGCCATCGATGTTGGTTCGGAGTATTCCGACTCGCTGGTAAACTATGGCGACCAGCTGTCTGGATGGTGGCTCCTTTGGAACAAATGGAACCCTTTTGCTGAATCTCTGAAGGTACTCGTCTCCTTTTCAGCTCAGTGAGCGGGAAGACCAGCAGCTGCTAGAAGCCGTTCTCTGGTTTGCTTCTTAGAACGATACAAAATCAAACATGAGAAAGAGCTGTTTTGTAAAACAATCACAGTAAGAGGCATTAGAGCTACAGCAATGAGCTGCAAATGGCGTTATGTCCGGAGCTTGTACGAGTCATGGAATTTTTCAAATTAGTTTTTCTAAGGTTCAGGCCATTAGGAAAGCTGTGGAGAGGGGAGAGGAGGGGGTGGCAAATAAAGTGCGCATAGCAAATGGGCTTGAAAGAAATCCCTGAAGTGGGTGCATGGCAAAGAGAAAATACCAATAGAGAGAATACCTGCGAACCTGATGCAATAGGGGAAATGTGTGCTTGTGTTTTTGTTTTACTAGGGGGATGCCGGCGATAAGGAGTCTTTGGGTTCATTCCATACTAGATTTTAGTTAAAATTACAATTGGTAGACAGTCAGTGTTTTGCTCTGATTTTAAGAGATTTCAAATGATATTTTAAGTTATCACAATCTTTGAGTTTTGAATATTGCAAATGAAAAACTATTTTGTTTTGGAAATGCTACTAATACAATGAACTGTTATTGTCATTGCTTTTGTTATTATTGTTATTGCTACTGTTATGTTTTTGTTGTTGTTGTTTTTCTTGTAGTTACTGTTAACGGTATTGTTATTGCAATGTTGCTGTTGTTATTAGTATTACATGGTAATCTCGTAAAAGCCTACTTGTCAGTTTGCGGACGTTGAGGGTATATTAATATATGACTGGTTTGTTTGCTACAGATCCCTGACATGGCGGAGGTGCAGACCAGGCTGGCGTATGTGTCATGTGTTCAACAGCTCGCCGAGGTTAAGGAGAGTTCGTATTGCGAGTACATCCGACCTCCTATCGATCGGTAAGTTTATTACGAATGCATCTGTTCCTTTAGGAGAGGCCCTACTGCGAAAGCATCAGACCTTCTACTATCGATCAGTGGGTTTATTAAGAGTACACCTGCTCATTCGGGAGTACATCCGACCTCTTATCGATCGGTAAGTTTAGTACGAATGCATCTGTTCCTATGGGAGAGGACCTACTGCGAAAGCATCAGACCTTCTACTGTCGATCAGTGGGTTTATTAAGAGTACACCTGCTCCTTTGGGAGTACACATCCGACCGCCTATCGATCGGTAAGTTTAGTACGAATGCATCTGTTCCTATGGGAGAGGACCTACTGCGAAAGCATCAGACCTTCTACTGTCGATCAGTGGGTTTATTAAGAGTACACCTGCTCCTTTGGGAGTACACATCCGACCGCCTATCGATCGGTAAGTTTAGTACGAATGCATCTGTTCCTATGGGAGAGGACCTACTGCGAAAGCATCAGACCTTCTACTGTCGATCAGTGGGTTTATTAAGAGTACACCTGCTCCTTTGGGAGTACACATCCGACCGCCTATCGATCGGTAAGTTTAGTACAAATGCATCTGTTTCTTTGAGAGAAGACCTACTGCTAAAGCATCGGAACTTCTACTATCGATCAGTGGGTTTATTAAGAGTACACCTGCTCCTTTAGGATACATTCGACCGCCTATCGATCAGTGAAGTTAGTACGAGTACAACAGCTCTTCCCGGCGGGAGAAATAGTCAAGAGTACTGCAAGCTTTTCTAACTTTCTTTTGATCGTTGAGTTTAATGCAAAATTACCTGCTCCCTCGGGACATTTGTACTGCGAGTAACTTCTGCTGAATTCACAACAATTTTCATTGCCATGTGGGTGACCCTTGACTCAGTCTTAGTCGCTCTGAAGAATGTTTTGGGCTGACGACGATTACCACGTTCGATTCCGCGTGTGTGAAAACAAGTACAACCCACAGTGATTGAAAAATCTCCAGATTTTCTGGTCAGCACAACCATGACCTCCATACAGCCTCGTTTGAAGTAAGACTTTATTGACGCCTGTCTGAAAGACTTTCAAAACAACGAAGTTCGTGAAACGGTCACGAAACAGTGAAAAGAGCGGAATAAAAGTACCTCATCCCTTGGGAGATTTCCTACCGCAAAGGCAAGTCGGAATAAGGACTGCGCATGCGTGTCAGATAGCAGCAGGCAAACGCTGACCAAACTTTCAAGGTGGTGTCTCGAAATTCAAACGTTCTGACAGAAAGGGTATGATGTGTGTAACTTTTTCCGACCGAAATTTACGCGATTGATCTCACAATGGACATATAAAAAGAAGAAAGTGTTTATATCTTTTCTTTTGTATATTTTTCTCGGTTTTTTTGCAAGTTTGTGAACTTGCTTGGCGTTTTTCCCAGGTCTACTGCAAGTACATCCTACGAATTGTTGGTCTGAGAGGTCTTACAAGATCCACTATCTATCGGTTTGTCATTATGGGTCCCCAGTGGTTCGAAAAAACTCTGAAATTCTCCAAAATGAGGCCCTTTAGTTCCTCGCAAAATGTTGAATGGTGCTCACTTCTTTAAAATAGCCAGTTTTCATAGTCTTATGCTCAATTTTCTCGTGCTCCCAAGGGTTAACACTGTGCTTGAGTAGGCTGCTCGAAACCCCTGATAGAATAACCGAACACAACAACAACTTCTTTATTTACTCTTTTGATTGCTCATTTACAAAAACTAACTGGCAATCAAAGGATTAATGCAATGCTGCCATGTGCATTAACAGATTGATACTCCATCCTTTTTACTGTTTCCGTTCTAACTTGTATTAAATATTGTGACTGAATAATCAGTGAATAGAACAATCCTTGTCTTACCAGTTGTTTTCAACGTCAAACTCTTGTTTTTTATCGTAGTTTTAAGACGCTGGATTTTGGTCGGTTCAGCGAGATAGTGGTAAGTCACTTGAGCGTTGTGTTGTGATACAGAATTCCCAGAGATCTTCGTTGCTTGTTCCTTTTCGCTTCGTTCCTTCTGCTGCTTCCTGACCATGAAATTCACTTTCCTAACATATTTTGAGCTATAAAAAAGATTCCGGCAAACATTTTTACAAATTAAGACTTTGTGATTGAAGAAATCTTGTTTGTGAATAAACTTATGTTTATTTGTTCTTTTGTTCTACAATACTTCAACGTGAGATATAGTCCTTCAGTAGCATACTTGACGTAATTATTAAAAACTTTCTTTTGCTTGCTGTAAATGCACAATTATGCTTTTCAAAAACAATATTTTTGGTTGTTTTGATACTTGAGGTGTAGTTATTGAAATTAGATGTTGTAAATGTTAATTATAGTTGTTGTAGTTATATCAATTGTTATAACTAAATTACTCTTGAATGGGTTGCATTTTAGGACGTGGGTTACCAGCACGGCAAGGCGCTGTTCAAGGAGTGGATCAAAGGCAGGCACATGCCGGACATATTCCGTGAGCACCCAAGCAGAACGCACATGTATGTCACGCAAACTAGCACAAATGACAAGGTATGTACACGTTCCGTGAACACCTTAACAGGTCACATATATATGTCACGCAAACTAGCACAAATGGCAAGGTATGTACATGTTCCGTGAGCACCCAAACAGGTCACACATGTATGTCACGCAAAGTAGCACAACCGACGAGATAGGTACATGTGTCTTCGCGAAAGAAAAAACGTGACATCATAATTCTAAAACTTTAAAGAGGTACTCCAGTGGTAAAAGTCAAATTTTGGAAAATACGTGAAACCGGCTGAGAAAAACGAGTTGGCCACTCATTCTATCCAGAGATGTTAAGAAATAAGCCGAGCGCTTTTAAAGATTGCAACAAAAAAGTTCGTAGAAAAGTTCTGCGAGTGACGTTGCCCTCCAGAATAATTTGCCGCAGATAACGACTTCCATCTTTTTTCCAGTCCTCCCGTCCGCACACTCACCGCAGTGGGCCCTCATTTACGGACCTCGCCGAGAAGATTTCTCGTATCGAACCTCCAATCAACCGTAAAATCTCTACCCAGTCCCTCAGCTCCAGCGCGCCGTCATCCACGTACGGTTTTTTAGACATAGAGGACGAGGACGAGTTTGATGACGACAGACCGCTGAGATATCGTCCCCGCACGGGCTCACTCTCCGAACACGAGGATCTACTGGCATTCAAGGCGGAAGCGGAAGCTGCAGAGCATGACCACGTGCACGGGATGCACGGGTATACCAGGAGTTTCAGTGCAGACGAGGCAGGTTATGATGTAAGTATATTTGGGTTACCCGTAAACAGGAGATCAGTGAAGTCTAATTGCAGAATTACGCAGAAGTATACGCTCGAGAATGGCTCGAAAATGGAGAACTTGTATCTCCGTACTCAGTTTTTTCGGAAATTTTCTCTAGATATTTTCGGAATCTCTGGAGGTTGTCGAGTTTTTTTAAATGTTTTTGGAAAATCCCGGAAAAGCATTCTAAAAACCTTTAGAAAGTGTTAGAGTGTTATCGATTTTCAAAATTTTAGAAAGTTTTCGGAAATCGATATGGAACACACTTTTCTAGTGAAACACTTGACACTGCTCAACGAACGGTTCAACTTTGGATTCATCAAACGATAACATTGACTCTAAGCAAAATAGAAAATTAGTTATTTTGTTCAATAGGAATAAATCTATTCTTAGACATATTGATCACGTGAGTTGTTTTCAGACTTCAGTAGTCATTTTCCATGTTATATGTGATACAGTTGGTCAGACTCGATCACGTGCATGACGTCTACTAGTAATTGTGTGGGCGAATGTTTATGTAAAGGAGAAAATTACTGCGTTTACGTTGTAATTTTGTGTGATACAGTTGGTTAGATTCAATCACCTGTTGAGACGTCTTTTAGTCATAATAAGGCGAGAGTATATGGAACAAAATAATTGCAACTATAAGCGTAAAACCTGTCGCCGGTTTTGCCGTTCAACCACAACTGCTGTGAAGTGTAAGCATTGCTTTCTTCTGCTTTTTTTGCAGTCAGATGACGTCACAGTCAGGCGACGGATCGGCGACTTGGTCAGGGCGTCTACTACAACAGGAGATAAACAGACCAAGACCGCATTTGACATGTGATAACTTGAACCTATCATTCTGTAGCCTGGATGTACAGACAGCATTGCGTGTGATGTTTCGAACTAATCACTTGGTAGCCTGGAGGTCAGAAACAGATCAAGTCCGCATTCAGTGACGTGTAACTACTTGAACCAATGGATGAGCAACCCAAGACAGCATTTGATTTGTGATAAGTTAAGCCTATCATTGTGTAGCTTAATGTTCAACAAGTTTTGCGTTCACGTTGCCATTGGAGATAAAATGGGTGTTGTACGGTTGTTCTGGGCAAAACATTCTTGTAATCGCACCTGCAAGTCTTTCAGTGGAAGCTATCCATATGCAGGTACCTAAGGTTTTCTGCTGATTTTACCTCGCGATCTTTTCTCAGCAGTGCAAAATGTGTATTACGCGGGGTAAACTTTCTATAGCGACATCTGTTTGTGGGAATAAGATAAATTTGTCTTATTTAAGTTAGGAAGATGATTTTTATACCAGGTTTTTTGCATGAAGTTTTTTAAATCTTGCCTGTATTTCTAGTTTCTTCTCCTACAGTAGTGAGGATGCGAAGCAGTTAGTTTTGAAGGCTTCGTTTGTTCGGCCTGAAAATCAAACCTCCTTTTCAACTTTACATGATTTCATTAGAGGGGGACTGGTTTTCTTCAGAGGGGATTGTTTCGGCACCGATTTAATAGACACCTTTATGAAACCAATAGAGCTTTGTTTTGCGAAAAAATTAAACCCATGTACTACTTAGATAACAGGTTAACAGAACTGAAATTTAAAACAGTTTTGGATGATACGATGTTTTTAGTGCCGCTAGCTTCATCACTTTTGAAGAATGATTGGTTATTTTATGGGTGTTTTTTTACCTATTTCGTGTAAATAAACATGTTTGAATTATTTGAGGTGCATTTTGAGTAAAACTGTTTCGTGAACCTGCCGTATCTCGACAATTTGATCATGTGCTACGATTTGTCACGTGACAACCCACGCATGCTAAGCAAAAAAATGACACAAACTATTCAGTGTTCTTTCGCGAGCTAACAAGTGTTAAAAATAACGTTTCCACTGTTGAAATATTGTTAATTGAAGGAAGATACCTAGTTTTTCTTAAGCCAGGGAAAAAAGCGCAATCTGATACAGCAATAACCTTTTTACTAAGTAGTACCAGACCGAAGAAAAGACTCGCATTGCTGGTTCAGGTTTGGAAAGAGGAACAACAACTGGGGAATTCTTTAATTAACTCGGAACCTGCCGTAAAATAACTGGGTAAAGACTGCAGTTTTACTCTGTACTGGCTCTATTAAAACAACCCGGGGAGGGGGAGGCTATATTTTGCCCATGTGCGGGCCGTAAGCAAAAGAAAATCTTGTAAGAATGGGTGATTTAACTAAAAAAAATATATTTGACATTCAAATGAAAAAATAAATAAATAAAAATGAAGTGTTTTTATCATTGGGAGATCGCGTGGGAAACTATTTATACATGTGTTTGTTAACAACTTAAAGATAGAAATTAAAGTGAGGATATATTTTGTTAAACGTTTGTTTTTGGTGTGTGCTGGAAATCCACACTGTATAATAAGCTGTTAATAAAAGCTGAACAAGGTTAATCTTGGTTTGTTTGTGTTTCCTCCTTGCATTAAACGGGTACTGCACTGGCTATTTGAAGGCTTTATCCAATCAAATGTCACTGTGACGTCACAAGTTCTTTACATTACTAGCTACAATTAAACCTTGGATGAAATAGTAATGCTGTCTGCAATAATTGAAGATTGCATTCAACATATCTGTGACTTAACTGTTTGCTTGGTCAAATGAGCAGAAGTTAGTTTCTGTATGTTTCAACTACTCCTTTAAGATGTCCAGTCCACATACTGCAATAAGCCGAACCTATTCGTTCTTTACTAATCTGAAACTGTGTTATTGTACAGCATGTGACCTCATACTGAGATAATGAAACTCTCTTATAACTTTTTGTTACGTATTATTTTTGTTTTTTGTGTTTGTTTGCGTTTTGTTTGTGCTTGCTTTCGTTATCCATCGTGTTTTGTTGAAGTCCTTGTTAAACTAGAAGTTACCAGATTAATAGGGAGAGCTACGAGCTCATGACTGTTTTAAAATATCAGTTAAAAAAGAAATGAAGTATAAGAAAATAGAAACTGAAATCTTTCACACTTTTGTGACACGTTACGTGTTGTCATATTTTCAGGATTTCAAGTCTTGTCACATCCCTTTCTCGCAGTTCTTTCAGTAAGGCTCTACTCTGAGAACGCAGTATTCCATTGGTCACTGAACAATAACAAAAACAATAACTGACACTTTTTAACAGTATGCTACTGTACAATTGTTTACGGATGGTCAGTTTTAGTGTTAAGGTTTTGGTTACTTTGTATTATGTTTTACCCAATGAGATCTTTCAGTCGTTTTCAGAGTAGAGAGCGACTCAGTTCTTTCAGCGGTCACTTTCGGTCGGCCCTCGGGAGTGGTCAATTGCACTTTTCAGTTAAGCTGTGTTTTGGCCGTGCACTAAATTGAAAAAAGCACTGGAGTCACTTAGCTTAGCGTGTTTTCTGACCAATGTGTGTGACATGGTAGCTTGCTTCTTGTATTTTTCTTTTTTGTTAGTGCAGAATGGGGGATGACTATAGTCACCCGTTCCGACCCCCTGGATCTGCCCTTGGGATCGTATGCGTAGACAAGCCAAGGGAGCTGACGAAACAGCCTGTTTTGAGGTCGCATGTCGGACGGGATAATTTGCAGATTGAGCGGCTTAAATCTGTAGGCTGAGTTTGCAGGTCAAATTTGCAGATTGAAAAAATTGAGAATCTTTGATATGTTCCATGTTCTTGTCTGCGTAAATATCTCGAACTCAACTGCTTACACAATGCAAAAATCTGTTGGAAATTCTTCAGAGCATAAAAAAACCAAGCTCATTCACTCTTTGTTTTGCTCTTTGATTTGAATGTTTCGACTTGAGCGAGTATGCCTCTGGTACCCAGGGTAGTGGTCACAATGAAACAAATACAAATTAGAGTATTTGTTTTTTGCCTAACCTCTTATGTCCCAATAAAAAATGTTTTTCGAGGGACACAAGAAAATTTTTGCTTGTAAGGCAGACAGGTTCTTTGAGAAATATTGCTTTGAGATTCACTAAAAATATTTGTTTGAAACTGTCAATACAGCGTTCACGAACAAGCCGAGCTTGCTTTATCACTTTTCCAGGGGTGTCTATAAAACGAAGACCGAAGACCAAAGACCGAAGACCCCCCCCCCAAATCTATAAAGCGAAGACCGAAAAACCCCCCAAATCTAAAAAGCGAAGACCCCCGAATCTAAAAAGCAAAGACTGAAGACCCCCCTTTTCTTTCATTCAAAATTTTCTTGGACCAATGCCTCGTTTTTGTCGGCGCAAGCTCCGCAAATTATGGTCCAAGTATTTCGCTCGCTAAAAAATATTATAGCATAAGAATGTGTCTACCCTGGGTACCTCATACGTACACGGCAAGCAGATGTTACTAAATATAGCCGAACATTAGTTTAGCACAGTTATGCTTGTGTCAGTTGAGGTTCTTCGTCTTCCAACCGCCGAGATAAAAAGAACTTGATGTTTCCGATGCAAATGTGCTTCGTTACTGTAGCTTCATGCTCAAGTTACACCACATAGTAAAAAATAATTACAATTTTGCCAAGCAAAGTGACTTATAACGACTTATATGCAGTCTTTACACTAGATTTGGCCGACTTGAAACTAGCTTAGCTACCTAGTGTAATTTTGATAGCTAAACGTGCAAAATCAAGGAAATTTATATGGCATTGAACACAGTATAAACTTAATAAGTCGGCTTGATATGGTTTCAAATTTAAAATTTCTCTGCAATAAAAGATTGATCGAGAGCAGGCAGAATGTATTGTGTTTGGACAGGATTTGGAGTGGGTCTAAGAACGTCGTTTTAAATAGCCTGCGTATTTGCACGAAAATTTGGGAAATAGAAAAGAAAAGAGCGAATGCTTTTTAG
>JAOBRG010392556.1:4719-24895 GCA_027574985.1 Umimayanthus nakama | reverse complement strand
CTGCTCAAAACTGACTTTAGATACACAGGGAAGCTAACCCGAAAACTGACAGTTAATTTAGCTGCCCTGCTCGCACTCTTTATTTTTTTCCATCAATCAAATACTTTATAATATGGAATTATTTTCTGTCATGTAACTTCATTGTAAACCGTCTTGAAGAGCAAATAAAGATTATTATTATTACTTTGAGAAAAGTTTATACTGGATTAATATGAATTAAAGTATTTTTTTGTTTCAGTGTATCATGTATTTCGAAAATATCTCAGTAGTGCATGGAGGGCTAATTGATGACCAGAAATTCTATCAAAACATTCAAATATCCACACCATGGGAATCTAATCACAGACACATAACTGCTATCAAATTCCCTGCATATTAACAATTATTACATTAAATATGCAGATCTAGAGACCAGGGGTACACGCATTGTTTCAATCAAAATATTCACTTGAACAGGGTCTGGCAAAGCTGGCAAATGAGTGTGAGTCCTGCAACGAGCCGAGCCAGCAAGGGGTGAATGCGACTTAACAAACAAACAAACCTCACTTCAGTGTGACTGACATCACACACATCGCTATTTTTAAAATCTTGGCAAATGGGTTTTTGCCAGGTTCTGATGCAGTCAGCCAATCACAGCAATCCTTAGTACCTGAATTTGATCCAGCCAATCAACTTGTAGTGTCAAAAATTGACTCTGGCAGTTTAACACTTCTTCTTCAGATTAGTTGGGCATGTTCAAAATGCCTCACATTCGCAGCCAGAGGTGCATATGTACAAGTGAGTTTCTACTCACTGTCAATTTTCCAAACAAAGCATATCAGTCAAAGTCCACAACAAAAAGCCTTACCTCTTGCACCCAGGGTAGATACAAAAAATCTTGAGCTCTTAAAACATATATTTTTTTGAGAAAATAATCTGTTGTCTATTTAATAATATGTCTTGATTGTTTGACAATTAAAGTAAACACCCATTTGGACTTAGCTGTTGGTAAAGTTTTTCACCCCTGGGACAAGATTGTGGAAGGATTAGTGTTCAAATGTCCCCACTCCCAGGACAATAAAAATGTACTGAGCTCTACATTAATTCAACTATTGTTCTTTTTTCACAAAACAGTTTATATTTGATTTTAAAAAAACAAAGTGGAAATTAAATCCCTCTATGACTGTAAAAGAGAGCTCACTAAATTACACTGTATTGAATGATGTGGACTAGCCTACGTCCCAGACAGTTATAAACACCCATCTTCACAGTCTGCAGCAGCTCCAATTTGCTTGTTCAAGAAAATAAGAAACCATTTCTGATTGGTTACTTTAGTTTAGTTTGTTTGAATTCACAACTTTTTGTTGGCCAAAAATTATGGTCATGTTACAGTCCCGCGCTAACAACAAAAACAAAATTAATGCAGTTTAATTTCTTGCTCCGATGGAACCTACTTTTTGAGTATTCAGTTAATTATTCCTTTTTAACTCAATTTCTGATTCGCCATTTTACTAATTAATGTATGCTTGGTTCACATTGAGAAAACCACTGATAAAAAAACTCGTTGAAAAGGGTGAAAACTGTTCGATATTCTCATAGAAATCGAGTCACTAAATTTACAAAATAATGATCAAACTGAATTGCCTAGTTGTCATAGGTTTAAGGACTTGATTCCATCTTTCTTCCTCCCTCACCACCCAAGTTTTGTTTTCAATAAGAAAAAAGGAGAAAAATCATGCGGACAACAATGGGTCAAAATGACTGATGGCACTGTGAACATGCTTTCTGGAACTGTTATGCAGATTGATTATAATGACATTTAAAAGTAATTGACAAGTCTAGCTGCAGTGCAGGCTAGACATGTCCCAGACTAAAATGACATTTTGCACTTAAACAATTTTATTTTAAAAAATAAAATTATAATGAAAATAACTTGGTTGTTTGTTCAAATGTCCAACCCTCCCTCTCCTTTGGTTCAAATTGCCATCCCGAGGGCATTTTCTAATGTAAGATTCCTGGCACCTGAGCTAAAAGTTTTGTCAAATGCCCAGACCTTGCCAGGGAGATGGATGTTGAAGATTCTAATTGTCAATACTGACATAAGTATATTGCATGTACATTCCTTTTTGAACAGAGAACAGCTTCTGTTGAAGAGGAAGTTGATAACATCCAGTTGTGTGGAATGGTTAGGTAATCTGAATGAACCTGACAGGTTTAAACAGTTGAGCCATGTAGGAGGTGTGGATATTTCCTTTCAGAAGGGTGATGAAAATCATGCCTGCGCTTGTCTTGTTGTTCTTAGTTTCCCAGACTTAGAGGTATGGTTGAAGAAACTCATCTTAAGTACCATATTTTGAAGTAGTTAAACACATGTACAGTTTAACAGTATCACTACAAAATATTGTTCACTGTAAGCTGTAGCTTCTTCATTACTCGAAGGAATGGCAGGGCTATATTAAGTATTTTACACTGCAAAATAAAAAGTGGTTATCATTGTTTTTAATAATATATAATTACACAATGTACTGTACATGTCAAGGTGTGAATTGTAGGTTTTTATATAATTACACAATGTACATGTCAAGGTGCGAATTTTAGGTTTTTAATATGTAATTACACAATTTGTACATGTCATAGGTTTTTCTGGTCTAAAGATTTCCACTTTTGCTTTGAGAGATAAAAATGTTTCAATTATCAAGTTGCAATTTTGTTTCAGAGCTAAAGGCTGCTCCATCTTAGCTGCCGGCTGACATTTCAAGGATTTTTTTTCTTTAAGTCACAAATTCTCTAGGCCCTTAATTTGAGCCCTGCAGACATTCAGTTACATGCATTGAAAATATTTGCATCTATCTAAGTCAGTTTTAAAAATATGAAACTGAAAATTAATATTGAAAAATCATCTCACACCTTTTCAAATGTTTTCTCCATAAGATCATTATCTTTAATTCTCAGTTGACTGGTGGTTTTTGAGTTAATCAATCTCTGTGATTTTTCTTTTACAGTTCCATGGTTTGTTGATTGACTTGTAAACTGCAAAAATAATTTACGTATCAGTATATGCAACTTTATACATGAGTTATCTTACTCTGAGTGCATTCATACATGGTTAGACCAAAAGAGGTTGTGGGGTCAATGTTCTTAAAGTAAGCTATGCTAGAGTAAGCTGTTTCACCCATATTTTGGTTGAAGTTTGCCATTGAAGATTTCAATACTGTAGATCTCTTACCCTAGCATAGCTTACTGTGGTTGGCTAACAATATTAATTTAGTGAAGCGGTGGAACAACCGTGATTGAAATTTAACGTATACGTGTCTTTTTGAAGGTAGTCTACTCAGATTTGGAAATGGTACATTTGACAGCTCCGTATATTCCAGAGTTCCTAGCTTTCAGAGAAGTCCAGTTTCTCGTAAATTTGATCAACAGGTTGAAAGAAAGAAATCCACAGTTCATTCCTCAGGTAGAGTGTTAACATATGATTTCTGTTCTAATTGCTTGCCTATCACTTGGATTAGTATCGACCAGTATGCCACTGACTACCAATACTGGTATTTATCTGGGAACACTCCTGAATAAATATAAAAAAATGGTTAACAAGAGTATTGCAATGTTTGCAGGTAATTATGGTTGATGGAAATGGAATGCTGCACCCCAGAGGTATCTTTTTGTTATACTATCAGTTTTGAAATATTTTGCAGAGTGTCCAACCGTCCCGATTTAGGCGGGACAGTCTGGATTTTGACTGAGAATCCTGACTCGACTTCAGTGGGGACCCAAAATGTCCCGATTTTGAACAGCAACGGAGATGCAGAGAAGTGATAGACCAAAAAATTGCTTGAATGGGATATTTAGAGTTATTTTGTGATAAATAATGAAAGTAACACGGAGTAAAACTGCGTTAACGGAATGCAGCTTAAATGCTTTTTCCGAGAGAAACCTTGCCGCGAGAGCCTGGTAACCCACTAAGCTAATCAGTTTTCAAGCGATGCATGTACTGTTGCTCGGCTTTGCTGGTTGCCGAGGCTTGCTTTTAGTAATCAATTCAACAACCCAG
The DNA here is from genome assembly GCA_027574985.1 of Umimayanthus nakama. NCBI lineage: Eukaryota > Metazoa > Cnidaria > Anthozoa > Zoantharia > Parazoanthidae > Umimayanthus > Umimayanthus nakama. The sequence continues at coordinate 20,865 of JAOBRG010392556.1, read as the reverse complement.
GAAAAAAGATCAAAAATTGTTCAAGTTTTATATCAGAACCAATCAGTTTAGGCTGAACCTAGAACTTTTCTTATTTACTTTCATACAATTTTTTAATTACCTGAGCCGGCTCGGTGTTTTTGTTAAGTTTGTTCTTATAGGTAAGAAAGAAGTGTATCTTGAGTCTTTAGGATTTTTCCTGCTCACGAGGACCTGCGGAAGCTGTGCGGTTCCCGCCAAAAGCGCAAATCTCTCTTTTGATTGGTCCAGAAGAGATTTCAACGCATTTCGATACGCGCTTTCACGCACCTGCGCATAACTGTGAATTGCTTTGCTGACAAACCTAACTTCTAAATCTGGTACGGTGTCACTGTCGACGGTTGTTGGCCAAAAGTCTGCTTCCTTTGACCAAGTGTTGAACACAACGATGGTGTAACATAAATGAATAAAAGTATGTGAAGTGTACCAGCTGCACATGTTACAGTTCTCATCCTTCAAATCTCTATAATTTGACCATCGCATTAGGGAGGATAGGTGCTATTAACCTGATAACCACATTGTAAGGTAAAAGTAAGAAGAAAAACGTCACCAATTTTCAGTGCCACTTTGCCACATATTTCGGCCTGAGATCTAGAGTGCTTAAAATGGTTTTTTAAAGCTCCCAATTCTTATAATTTTCTGAAGGAGCATGCCCCCAGATCTCCCTAGAAACGAGCGCCGAACACTCTGATTTTGTGAGTCTGTTTAACAACGTTTAGATTATCAGTACAATACAATAACTTTATTTTAAGTGGTTAATACATTTAGCTTGAAGCTAGTTTTCAAGTACTCCACTAATATATTAAACTTCGTTAAAGTTAGAGTAAACTATACTTCGAATAATGAACTATAATTTTCAATTCAAAGTTTAAAAAATAAATTTTCAAGTGCATATTATAGTTAAAAATTCCTTATTGCCTGCCATACATGTACAGTACGCTCACGAGAAACTTTCCCTGGCACGCGAGTGACGCGTCTCGCACTCGCGCGTCGATTTTGAAATTATGCACGCATCATATGCGAGTCAGAAATTTTACAAAATTTGCTTAGGTCCGTGGCATGCAAGTCAATCACGAGTCGATAGCACGCCAGTTCCTTTGTATGAAGTTTATACTTAAGGTTTCAGTAACAATAGAGTACAAACAATAATCCCAAGGATTTGTCAAGTGAACCGAGCAGTAAAAGATTTCGCGACTTCGGTTCCGCGACACGTTTTGTGTAAACAAAACATCACTAGATAGAGTTCAAGTTAAATCAACTGATTTCGCAAGTGTTTATATTTCGGTTCATGTCGTGCAACATTGCAAAACGTTCGTTCTGCTATAAATATTGAATACATTCAAGCTCACGGGCCAATTTGGCAGCCACGTCACACAAAAGTGAAAAGTGCAGTGCAAAGCCGCTGTATTTACTTACTTCATTACAAAGCACAAGGTAAATATTCAAATCTTTACAAAAAATTGTCAAATCAATTCTACGCTCATGGCCAAAAAGACCCAAAAAGAGACAGGACTTGTTTTTTAATTGGTTTTCTCAAGTATAGATTGTCATGATCATTTTGTAATGTTTTCATCCAATTCCTCGATCTAAAAGCCATCGATACCACTGAAAAGAGCACCCTAAACTTTGCGAAATTTAAAGATTTAAGCTTGGTATCTACTGCAGATGCAAAGCTAGGGCAAATTTGAAATAAATATTTTTGCAGATTGTTGTCAGTATGCAATTCAAGCACTTTAGATTTGCGAGTCGTCAAACAAACATTGATTTTAACCTTGGCGCAGCTTCGCATACAGCTATTTCAAAAAAGGTTGTCATAGTCAATAGTCGATACTGGAACCGAAAGGAACTTTGGGTACACTCATAATGAGTGAAATTGCGCCAGCGAAGGTTGTTACTGCATTGCCATGGCATTGCTGTTTATAACAGTCACTTTGTACTTTTGGAATGCGGATAATATCTAGCGAAGTTTTTTCTTTTTTTGGAGGGAGGGGGGAGGCTGTTTCGATCTTTCCTCTTTGCTTTTTGTGGATTCGTTTTTTGCTTGTTTTAACCAATCGGCCATTCGTTTCGGTGGTTTCGGTAGTTTTTATTGTTGTGTTTCGGTCGTTTCCACTGTTTCTTTTGTGCTGTTTCGTTACGGTAGTTTCGTTGGTTTTGTTGGTTTCGTTTCGGTGGCTTTGACGATTTCGTTTGGTAGTTTCGGTGGTTTCGTTTCGGTGGTTCCGGTGGTTCCGTTTTGGTGGTTTCGTTTCGGCGTTTCGGGTTTTAGCACATGCCGTTTTGTGGATTCTAGTCATTAGTGTTACAGTGCACTGGTGTCTCAAACAAGGAAGGTATATTGTTGTTTTTCAGATTTTGCTGATCGTTTTTCACGTTTATTTTATACTTGTTAACATTATCATTCATTCATCGTTTCACGGGAACATCATTCTCTCGCTAACTCCACACGACACTGAACTTTTCAAACTACGCAAGGCCAGCTTGCACGATGTTGCACGATGCATCGTGTATTTGGAATGTACGCTGCACGGTCTACATTGCACGATCTACATCGTGCAGAATGTCCGACGTCGACATCGTTTATTTACAGTGAACCCTGGGGCCAGTTGTTCAGATCCCGATTAGTGCTAATTCTGGGTTAACTCTGCAGGTTTTGTTTAGAGTTAAACCAGGATTAGTACTAATCGGGCTTTGAACAACCGGACCCTGGACGATGTACGGTGTCTTAAACATCGTGTAAAGTGCAGAAATTGGGTGATGTGCTATGAACGAGGTGCTTTGCACGATAACGACACCCGAAGCAAAATCAGTTTTGTGACGCAATTAGCTTCCAGTATGAGTGAGAATCGTGAGACAACAATCGATTGTAAATACGTACAATGTAGGTCTCTTTCAACTGTATACGATTTTAAGAAGTTGTACCAGGCGAACTCGCGATTAACGCGCGAGCAGACTAAATGCCTGGCTAAACTAGGATACATGTAGCGTGCTACATTGTAGCCGAAATGTCGTCAGCATGTGTCCAGGGGTGGCTAAACATGCAAGCTACAATCGAGCGACATGCAGGGATACAAGAAATGTTTCCGATGTTTCCCAGAAACATTTTTTGTGTCTCGGCTACAAATTTTGTCGCGCGCTACAATGTTTCCGCGGTGGCTAAACACAGAAACATTCAGGATACATGTAGCACGCGACAATTTAGCGCGCTACATGTATCCTAGTTTAGCCAGGCCTTAATAAAAATGCAGGAGTTATTGGCGCTTCAGTGGCGAGTGGCAATAGCGCGGGAGTTTCATTTTTTGCTCATTACTCGCGAGGGACGTGCAGTGAATCGCCTGACTCGCGCGCGTGATGGGAAAATTTCTCGTGAGCGGTACTGTTGCTTGTGTGTTGTCTCGCAAGGTGTTCCATATTTTTACTGCATCAGTAGTATTTTAACAATTTTTAGGTCTTACTTTTAAGTGCTATAACTTACTTTTGGAAGAGCAAGTACGTTTGTTTCTCGTAAGTTATTACGGTCAATTTTCCATACAATATCTAATGTTTGTATGTTTTGTCATAGGTTTTGGTACAGCTTGTCATTTGGGAGTTCTGACTGATATTCCAACGATAGGAGTTGCTAAGACACTCTTTCATGTGGACGGCATTGAGAAGACTCCTGATTACATTGAAAAGGTTGTGCTCAAATTTCGCGAGGGTTATATTTTAATTTTAGTTGTTTTTTAGAATACATCTCTGGAACTACATCTGTTGTTTAGAAAGTCGCATGTAAAAAACCCTGTGTCATTTTTCAGCTCTTTTACCGTATTCTTATTTTAAATCGTTTTCCTTAGAGATTCTTCTGAGTCTTTTTAATGATGAATTTGCAGATAAAAAGTTCTCTACAGAGGGGTGGTGATGTGTTCTCACTGGTTGGAGATTCTGGAACTACATGGGGAAAGGTAAATTTTAACTAAAGTAGAATAAACATTAAAGGAGGACAGGAGGGTGGGAAGGGCAGTCGCTGCGGGATCTTATCAATATTCTGTTAGAACTGCAATTTGTAGGATGGAAATTCAGGCAGTACTTGTACTGAAGTGAGTAGCACTCAACCTAAAATCGCAAAAGATGATTGCTAATCACACCACTGATCAAATTATCGTATTTCCTCGAACAAACGCCACCTCGAATAAACGCCGCACCTGAGATTCAAAATATAAATAAACACTGCTCTGATTAAACGCCGCACCCTGCAAGCTTAAATTTGAAAGGCACAAACAAAAATCCACAAGATCGCTTTTATCTGATTTATTACACGTTTACAAGCGCAACGAGTCAGTGTGTTTTTAAAACATTAAAGCTTGATCTGTACAGCCAGTCAAAGAACTGTATCTTTTTCTTCTATTTTGTAAAGTAAAGTTACGGTAGGTTGTTAAAAAATATTCAGTATTTTGAATAAACGCCGCCCTCAGATAAACGCTGCCCTTGATAAACGCCGCAGTCGCAGTCGCCGCGGCGTTTATTCGAGGAAATACGGTAAGCGAGTTGGGTTTTTTTTCTGTTTACAGGGTTCCCGCTGGGCATTAAAAGTCATTATGGGTCTGTTTGCAAATTTAAGGCCTTAAAAAGGTCTTGAATTTGATAAAATTGCTCCCTGAGGTCTTAAAAAGCATTAAATTTGATAAAACTGCAAGTGAGTCGCTCAAGAACAGTTCTTTTTTCTATACATTCTTGTCAAAGTTAGAGAATTATGGACAACGGCGTTTTGTACATCTTGATAGTTTCAGTTGGATATTAAAGAACAGTTTTGTTGTTGTCATTGAACTGACTCTCACATGAAGTGAACATTATAAGAGAGCAAGTTATTACCAGTGTTGATCGTCAGTGACATGGGAACTACATGACTGTCAGTTGGGACATCCAGGATGTACATTATCACTACCAGTACCAACAATGAACTTGCAAGTATATACTAAAACTAATGTAATGATCACTCAGAGATTTTCAATATTATCTAATTTTCAAACTTCTTTCGTTTCAAATTTTACATATATGGTCTTGAAAGGTCAATCTTGATAAAGATGGTAAAGTCACTGTTCTATCAGTCGTTAGCTATTCCATTATGTGAATTTGTGTTAAAAACCTGATTCATAGGACAGGTCTTGAATTTTATAATTTCTGGCATTAAAAAGTCTCAAAGGTCTTAAATTTGAGACATCCTAAGGTGCAGGAACCCCGTGTTTATTCTCTTCGTTTAGGCATTGAGAAGTACAGACGCTGCACCAAACCCGATCTTTGTGTCTGTTGGGCATCGCATTGGTCTGGAATGTGCCGTAGAGCTCGTTCATAGGTGCTGTGTACACCGAGTGCCCGAACCAACCAGGCAGGTAAGATAGGGAGCATAAACTCATGTGCAGGTATTTCCACAATTACAGGTGTAATTATAATTGGACCGTCACCAAATGCATTGACACTTCATTGCCCTGTGCAACTTACAACATATTTGTTCTCAAACAGTTACAATCAGAGACATTGCATTATCAAGTTAGAGGTTTCTTTAGAACATCATCAAACCCATTGACATTTTATTGCCATGTGCAGCTTTTCACAAACAGAACTTATAACACCTTTTTTTTCGCAGCCAGTCAATCAACGAGACGTTACATTGTTAAGTTACATTACATTACGTTTTTCTCAGGCCGTCACAGGTCACTATTATACATGCAGTGGCAATACGAATGCGTTTCAGCCCCTGATTGGTCGGGTTGACTCTGATTGCACGACTCTCTGACCAGGTGTAGACTGGCAACAAGTGTTGCAAAAGTTCCTATAACATGACATACGTGTTGCCATGCATTTTAGTTGACATCGGTTTTACCAAGCCTCACGATAAAATATTTACGATAAACAATCAACTGCATGCATAACAGCATGTTTGAATTTCTTACTTTGTAGGCAGACATTCTTTCACGGAAGTACATCCGAGAGAACTATGAGAAAGAAGTGGAAACGTGTTCTTGTGGAAGCGAACTTAAGCGATTGACAAATACGCCAAACCCCAACGTGGCCGCAGCAGCTGACAAGAACTCATCAGTAGATACAACTTTACTAGAAACAGCTGCTAATCAAATAGAAACTTTAAAAATTACCTCTTTGGAGGATTAGAGGAAGGGGTTTTACTTAATAGTTTAACTGCAAAAGTTGCAATTTTAATTTGTATCTTAACGATTTTACTGCTCTTTGAAAGCACTTTCCAATAAAAGTTTTCAATTCTGCAAAATATATTGTAGGTCAAGTTTTCAAAACACTTTTTACCAGTACATATGAATCGTAAATGTCTTGTGTATAAACCAAAGAAGAAATAAATGGATGCCTTTTAGTATTTTTGAAATAAAAAAAATAACTTTGTATTTTAACTGTCTTCTTTTCTGCTGTATTCACATTAATCTGCCTTTCCGTTGACCCAATATGGAATTATTCACAGCAAGAATTAATTTGCATCGTGTGTTACTCCAGAGGGTTGTGTAATGATCATGTAAATGCCTTTTTATTTTTCTTTGTGTTTTCCGGATATAAATGAAGAAATTTTGCTGTAAGTTGGTCTGTCATTATCATACATAAATGTAGAATAAATCTATAAGTCATATACGAACAGATGTGTGCATAGGTTACTGGACTGCTGACCAGTAGCTTATGGATTAGTTTAGTGTAAAACACTTTGTCAAAGGCTTGCTAAAATTAAGCATGATGGCATCAACGTGGCCTTAAGTGTTGAGTGTGAGTGGATGCCTAGTCGTGAACAGCCATTATAATATTGGTCTCGCAAGAGAAGGCTGCTCGGAAACCATGTTGATCCATAAGTAAGACGTCATTTGGGCTCAAGTGTTTGTGGATATGGCTTAGCATACAATGCTCCCTATAGCTTTGCAGACAAGACTGGTTGTAATAAGTGATATCGGACGGTACCTATAATTGGATTTGGTTTTTCATCTTTTTTTGTGGATGAAACCTACCATAGCCACAAGCCAGTCCTCAGGAAGATGGCCTGAGTCATAAATTTGCTGGAAAGAAGCACAAAATCTCTTCGGTAATGGCTGATAGGTCGTGCAGAATTCGAGCCGGAACGTTGTCAGGGCCAGAAGCCTTGCTTTTAGGGGAGGTATTCAGCTGCTTCTTTAATCCAGGAACCGTGAAACAGATGTCGTCAATGTCGCCGATCTTGGCTGGGCTGGACCAAGGTCAAGCAGGATTCCATTGTCTTGGGTAAACGCGGTGTGGGAGGTTGGTTTAGTAATTAATTCAGTCAGTAATTAACTCAGGCTAAGATACAGATGCTTTTGTCTTTATGGAGAAAGAGAGTGCCGCTAAATTCTAAGCGAGTGCTCTTAGTGTAGTCCCAGAATTTCATTGTGTTGGACTGCATACTTCCTCAAACGACCCTTTTAAGATAGGTTTTTATGGGTATCGCAAATAAGTTTGGTAGCTTTCTTGCGTTGTTTCTTGAGCGCTAACCAGGCTGACGAAGGTTTGCTACCGCTCCGTTTGGCGGGCTGAAGAAGGCGCTCTCGTTTCCTTAGTTGTCTTTTGATTAACAGACACTCAGATAGGTCAGGTTTGCGATTGGTCATATTTGACGGTGCATAAGTAATCGACTCCGTTCAGCAGCTCATCCTAAAGATGGACCAATACTTTCTTCGATAGACCTGCGGGTCTCGGGGAGTAAGTGACATGAGCTTAGAAGCTACTTCAGTTATGTTTCGGATCTCTCAAGCCAGGTAAATCCATGCCATTGAATAAGTATACTTTGTGAGGTTGCTTGTTGGTTCTGTGTAGGTTTGCATTTAAAGAGAAAATGATGATATCATGATCGCCCATGCCCGGTTTAACACTGATATCAGATACAAATGACATGAAAAATTCAAGCATTTTCATGGACTCGGGGCAAGTAGGTTCAGTCAGCAATTCCGGGATTAATATGTTAAGTAAGGGAATGATCATCAACAAAGTCTAAGGAGGTTGAGTCTTGCTTGGTAAAACCTTCGAAGGACTTCAGTTTGTCATCTTAATGGCTGGCTTCAGTCACACAATCATCATTACTTGGTAAGAATGCTTTGGCTTATCACTAACAATACCTATCACACCTATTCACGTTGCACTTTGATTTATTATCTATTTTACCACCCCAAACGACTGTCTTCTGCATTAATTGTATAGCTAACGCTATGTGCATTCATCTGATAAAGTTCATCGAAACGGTTATATACTGCCGAGGGGGAGGGGGGATTACTTCTTAGTAAAAAGCTACTGGGGATGTGCCGACGGAAGGGGTCGCAATTTTTACTACTGGATTGACTATAATGGGATTACACTTTTTTTAAAATAGAATTACTAGAAGAGGTTCGCACATTTTTGGGATAAGAAAGTTCTGGCGAGCAAAGGTTTAAAAATAGGAAGATGTCGCGGTTGAAAAATGATTCCTGCTGTTGTTTAAATATTTAACAGTCGGCTCGCATTGAGTTCCGTTCTTGAAATCACAATGACATTTGCCCATAAGCCGAGTGACTAAGATGGGGTATATCGTTGGCCACAGAATGGACAATAATGGGGTAATGGCTCTGACTGAGAGACCAGCGGTACATACCCAGCAAAACGTGACCCAAGTACCTTCGCGGGTGCCGAGTAAACTTGTGAAGTTTAATTTCAGGGTTTATGCACTTTTGCTCTATCTGTTTTCAGCGATCTTTTCAGGCCGCGAAACGCAAGTATGAAGCGGTTTTTTGTGATTTCGAAAATTCCATTAGAGCAAATTACTTGAATTGCTGCTCGTTGAATGATACCGACAAATCTCTATTTGGCAAAACATTTTGGCTTATACACAAATCCGAACATGTAATCAAGAGTGACATAGCTCTTCGCATTAGTTAATATAACTATCTTTCCTTTTTTGCTGTGTTGAATGCACCCGTCCATGACAGCATGTGTACAGTTGTTTGTTCTTTGTAAAGAAGTCACTGTTGTGCTCTTTCAACCTTCTATGAAGACAAATAATATGTTAGCTTGTATTACTAAGTTTCCTCCTCGGAGAGCAAAAAGATCATCTGCTTATCTACTGCTTGACAGGAACCTGAATACTACTAGACTTTTCAGGTACATCTGCGAGCTTCTTTCTACGATATTGAGCAGACGCCAGCATCTTGCCACAACAGTACCTCCTGAACGTTAATTGAAGCGAGGTAAGATCTGGCTGAAGATACACTGATGAGTAGCAGATTTTATGAATTCCCGTGAAAAGTTTTGTAGAACTGCAAATTCATAACACCAGTTCCGTGACTTCTGTCTCTTTCCTGAAAAGTATTGGGTTAATCTTTGAAAAGAAATAGCTTTCTTTTTGACACCCAATGCTGAGAAAGCTAATTCACCAGCTATTGCATAAGGTACAGACAAGCAAACATTATTCACCCCTTATTTCCCTAATTTTGTTGTTCCTGCAGTGGGATGAAGCAACTCATGATTGGCGTCAGTGTTAGATGCATGACTGTTTTGAGGGATTTCATTAAACTCGAGGTCTGTGTAATGGCAAATGCATTATTAGATCCCCATATGTTGCGCAAACGAGCAAGAAACGGAGCGACGTCCGCATTGACTCCTGGTCTCGAGAATAGTGAACACTGCAGTAAACAAACACGGATTTTTTTTAAAAAAATCACTGCAGTTGTTAAGAAAAATAAACAATACTGTTGTTTAACGTCGAAGTGAAGAGAGCAGTTGCCGTTCTCCCGAGCCAGTGACTCCTGTTTGTTCGCTCAACGACAGTTAAAATCCCCCTTTAAAATCTCCTTTTGGCATGGAGGCCGACCAGAAGGCTATTTACACTAACTTGACCGGCTGCTTAGTGTTCGATGTATAAGGATAAGACTTACAACTGGTTGTGTCTGATCATTTTACAGGAAGATGTTTCTGTTATTAGAAGACAACTAGACATTTCCGGGCAGACATTGTCATGTGATTAAGAAAAATGAAGTCTCGCGCCATTTTTGTAACGAGGCTGTAGTAAAAAAGGTCCCCTGAACTGTAGGGCGTTGTAGTTGTAAATAAAACAAAAACCAAAAAAAATGTTTTGCTGTATTTTTTATATGGATAATAAAATTTCTGTGAAGTAATTTGGCTGTACAATTCTTAAAGGAATGTAAAGGGAATCTGGTTCAGAAGTACAGGTAATTAATCAAAGTTCCACCAGTGAAACATGACGATTTGTATGTAGTATTAAATACAAGAATAACCACAATGCCTTTATTGTTGTGTAAAGGCCAACATGTTTTTCAAAAAATCATAGATTCCAGCACCAAGTTTTACTACTAAAATTACAAGATTTAGTTCATGTTTCTGCAAACTGTATGGAACGCCAAGCATGACAAAAGTTTAAAACGGCAATATATAGATTCTCTTGCAAATATATGTTGAAATGTCGACAAGACACCCGATATAGGTGTTGAAATCCCTGTATTTATACGACGGAAGCTTGAAACATCTCATATATGTAGGCCGATGGAAGCCTGAAACTTCCCATATACATGCAGATAATTTAATTTTGATTATCAGTCTTTGATTCTACAGAGTCAACTGGAAAACCAACAACATCAAAAAATAGTTTTTCGTTATAGATTTTGCCATGTTGCAAACTTATTAAAAACACATCTGTCATTTTTGAAATCTCGAGACGTTGAAAAATCCGCTTTGGATCTAAGCCTGAATCACTCAAAGGTGTCAGATCTTCCAAGGTAAAGACTGTATTTCGACGGTTACCCCAGAAAGTAAGTGTTGAAATCTTTACAGTTCCACTGGATGGGTCCACCGCAAATTCACCCACAATTCGACAAAAGAAATAGCTTAGTACTACAAGGCCAACAGTAGTTGCAGAAGCTGCAGTTACAGCGGCAAGGAATACCGGAGTGGAAATGTTCCCTTGCGAGAACCAGTAACAGACTGGCCAAGTCAGGCTGGTGACTATGCCCACATGAAGTATTTTAACGCGAGAAATGAAGCGGAGTTGCTTTATCCACGGTAGTTTGTAGATCAATTTAAAGTCAGCCTCGATTTCTTTTAAAGCATTTGTAGTCAGGTTCGAATATGTTTGTTTTGAATAACTTGAGTTGTGGTAGTATGAAGGACCAACTGTGCTACCACTGAAGTTGCGGTTCGTGGTGTATGCCTGATTGAAACCGAAGCTGTAGCAAGCATTTTTGCGCCAAGATCGGTGTATCTTTTCATTTCTTGATGCTACTGCACAACTTGATAGACAACATCTCTCTGTCAAGATTTTCCAAGCTGACAAACGAGTGGGAGAACGTCTAAAAAGCAATTTGGAAGCTCTCTGAAAAGGCATTTGAAAATGTTGTAATCTTCCAGGCGTTCCGTAGTAAGCTGCGACCACGATAAACATACCAGCGGACACCTCCACTCACCCACAACTCTTTGCGAGACGCGCAATGTTTATAAATTATCAAAATGGCTTCCGAAAGTTTGCGCGAAAGAAGGAAAACAGAGTTTAGAACGCAATCCTACGTCAACGCAAGGATCAAAGAGAGATTCAATCAAATAAGACTTATCTTAAAGAAAGATACTTTAGAGCGAACTAGTGAAGAAACGGAAGTATTAAAAGATTCGCAGGATGTCGTTGACGAAATCAAGAAAAGAGCAAGAAAACAAGAGCTAGTGAAGGAGAGAGTGAAAGAGGTTGGGAAATTATGAAGGAATGTTGAAGTTATCTTCAATTGTGCTGACTATGTGACAGTTTGTTTAATAAGGAAGTTATTTTCAGGTATTAGATCCGCCACATGTGTTGGAAGAAAAGACTGATAGACTGGCGGAGGCCATTCGGAGCGCGGAGTGTCTGGTTGTGTACACTGGCGCTGGTATTAGCACGGTCAGTAAACTCGTAAACTTTATCACTGATTTATATTTACGAACCAATATTAATTCTGTTGCATTTATTTTGCTTTGCAGGCGGCTTCTATTCCAGATTACAGGTACGTATATAGTTTTTGGAAGCTTTGTAGAACTTGTCTTGGCCATTCTTCCGTGTAGGTAACACTTCCAGTTCCACTTGTTCACGTTGTTCTTTGTCGACTTAGTCATCCTGGTGTAAGTAAGAATTATTTTATTAAATATTTATGCTTTCAAGACAAAATGTCTCTCGTCTTTATCTACAAAAGGTATCCTTTTTTGCAGTATTTGTTGTATTTATATATCCTTAATCAATTTAGCACCCTCCTTTGCCTAGTGACTGGAGTAGTGTAGTGAAAGCTATTTACTAATTTAGGGGTAAGTTAACCTTAGGAGCTGATACTAATAGGACAAAGAGGCTGTGGATTAGGCCAAGAAGAACGTTTTAAAATATTATAATCCTCTCAGGCCATTTTTTTTAAAAAGGAAGTAGATAAGTCTTTGTAAGATTTCAAAATTTTGGATTAACTCATTAAGACTCAAATAGTGAATACTTCTAAAGTAATGAATTTAAATGGACTGTCTTAATACATTGTATATTACAGTAAGATTTAGAAACCCGTAAATTAGTCAAGTCAAAAACAGTGCTTTTTTGACCATCCCAACTATCAGTGGTGAACCAGCCGAACTCTAACTCTTTTTTTGCCTGGCCTTTTTTCAGATTTCCTGGGCTGGGGGGGGGGGGCACTTTCTATAAATCCAAAAGTATTGACAATATTTTCATGAAACTTGGATGTTAGATAGAAAATTAAAACCTTATTTTTTACAGTAGGGTACACACCAATATGACATCATCATGATGTCTTAATCACATTTCTCCAAAAATCAGTGTTTTTCTGGAATTGACTTCTTATTTTTGTGCAGAAGGCCAACACAGCCAAATACTCTGGTTTGAAAAAACTTGATCAATGTGTCAAATAGGAAACTCGCATAAGTTTAAGCCCAATCTAATTATTTGAATCATGTCTTTTATTGCACTGAAACAAAAGATTTTAAAAAGTTTTAACTGGAAAACAAAAAATACGGCAGGTGGAAGTTGTTACATACCATTTGCAGTCAACTTTGTGCTTATTATTAACCTATTTCAATAGATAGGGTCTAAAATATATCAAATAAACAAAAAAGGCAAAAGTGAAAACATTCAGAAAGTAAAAAACAACTGTTATGACATCATTTGCTAGATTTTAAAACTTGCAATTTTAAATTTGTATAATGTCATCATTGCTCTCACAGATTGACTGAAAAAATCTGAGAAAGCATATTTCAGAGACTATTAGTGTTCAAGGTTACCAAAACACTCAAACCACAATCCCGTTAAGTCTACAAAATAAGCAAGAAATTTCAATTTCAGCAAAATGTGTCCTTCAAAGTGCTGTTGCAATGTCAACATCTGACCCCACACAGTCACCAAAATTTTACCACATCACTAAATTACTAGATAAATGTGAGGAAAAGTCCTATAAAATAGAAGGATTATCTTAAATTGTCTGGAATTGTGAGCTATTTAAAGTTGGCATGGGATCAAAAGCCCATCCCCCCTTCCCCTTAAGGTGGAATAAGGTTAAGGCTACTGGCCAAGTTCAATGTGGGATTTTCATCAGTTGTCATCTTTCATCACTTTATACTTCTGAGGTAAAGAAATCTGAAATTTATTACTTGGAACATTGTTCCACAACTGCAAAGAACAGGCATAATTTTGGATAGTCAAAATTGTCTAGAAATGAAGTAAGAAAAGCAACTGAAAAAAACAATTACATTGGTTGCATAAAACCCTGTCTAAAACTTGAGCATGGTCAAATGTTACTTTTGGGTGCTTTACTGTAAGTTGGAAAAAAACAATCTGTTATGAACAATTAGTTATACTGGAATTGAGTTATTTTGATGCAGCAGCAAAAAGCCATGTTGATTCTGACCGTAACCAATCAACTAATTTCTATCAGCCTAACCAAGAAGTCTGAATAAAGTGGTACCATAATGTTGGAATATTTTGTGGAATGAATTCATTGGTATCCTCACCTGAAGTCTGTCCTTCTTCAGTAATTGTAAAATTTAGAAAACTGACTTGAAGTTAGTTCACATAGTTTATTGAATGATGTAATACTAAACTTTTCCATATTCAAGATTTTCAAAAAAGTTTTTAATGCTGCTATCAAGTTGGTTAATTAGTAATTACCATATGTATGCAATGTATTTTTAAAATATGCCTAGTTTTGTTCAACCCAACTGGCTATGGCAAGGATCCCAACTTAATTTTGAACCCTTGTCGTCCTTCTCTCTATCCAAGAAAATACACACTTTTATAGTTTGATGCCAACTCACCCAAACTGTCATGTCTTCAGCAGCCTGTGCAAGAAATTAGACAATCATGCGACTACGTACTATGATCATAATTCGTTCTGCTCAGTGATCTTTAGATGCCTTCAAAGTAAAACTTTGGATTGCAAATGAACTGTAAAATAATACAAAATTAATCAAGATTGACGGAACAAGTGTTGACATTTGCAGAGGTCCAAATGGTGTATGGACGCGACTGTCACGTGGGGAAAAGCTCGGGTAAGTGCAGATGTGTAATCATGATTTTTCTTGGGGAAGGAGGGTGTGGACAGTGAAGGAACATGCTCTTCCAGGAAATATTGAGAAAATGCGGTTTACCCAGGACTGTAGAGAAAAAAGAAGTAAATCACCATCACTTAAACTTAAGTCGTTAAATACCAATAGAAGAATTAGTCTACAGTTCATCTATCCCTTTTTAATTACTGTATTTTCTCGCGTATAAGTCAACCCTTTAAGACCAAATTTGTAGCCTAAAAGTTGCACCACGACTTATACACAAGCGAAATAAAACGGATCAACAAAGTCATGCCACCAAATATTAAAAAAGGAAGTACCAATCACTTCTTCTTTTATTATTGTTTCTTGTCCTTGATTCCTTCTATTTTGTTTTGTTTTGTATCATCAATAATTGGGATCTACTTATACATGACCTTTCAAAAATATCATTGTTTTTGGCTTAAAAAAGGGGGGTGGGCTTATACACGAATCGACTTATACACGATAAAATATGGTAGCTCACACTTTGACAGTCAAAGTTATTTTTAGGTATACTTATTTCTGCCCATGGGGGGATGCATTCGCAGCCTTGGCACCTCCCTCCCTCCCTTTGCCTGCCTAAAAAGTCTGAGTTGTACCACTTGCTCATTATATAACTACCATGTGGTTTTACTGCTTTTCCATTGTGAAAAGTATTAAATAAATGTTTGTCTATAGATATATACTTAGATTTACATGCAATTGTTCCATATGTTGAATGTTAATATTAACTGTAAACTTTTTTGACACTTGCAAAACATTCAGCTGGGGTTTTTAGGAAAGAGTGCAAATACTTTTTATTGTTATTACTATGCACAGTTTCCTTGCAAGCCCTCCTCAACCATCAGCTACAGCAATCTGTTTCAAAGTCTAAAATGGAAGCAATATCATTTTTGTTGTCAAGATTTCATGTAGTCAGACTGGTTCCAAATAGGTTAGGAAGTGGCAAGATGCCCCAGCCCCCCCCCCCTCCTCCCTCATTACTATGTGTCAGGAAATTAAAACAATCATCTCAGACCAGACCCTTAAAATCAAACTTTCTTTGTAAACCCCTGCCCCATCAACACACAATTGACTAAGTGAAAAGAAGTAACAATTTCCAAAACTGTATTGGGGAAATAAAAATCGCCAGCAAGGTCCTGAAATTGCCAGCAGCCAGCAGCTTTTTTGAACCTTGTTAGAGGTGATAGGGTTTGGTTCACTTTAATAGAAACTGTTAGACTGTGATTATACCTAACAAGTGCAAGAATGACAGTTTTGTGTGTTCATTTCATTTTGTTAATGACAGAAGCTCTCAAAGGCAGGAAGTACATGTTTAGTCACAAACTTTTATTAGTAATTTCAAAGTGATTTCTATATTCTTTTATCCCTTGTTGTTTGATTCTTCAGGCACTATAACCTTTGTGATGCAGAGCCCACTTTGACGCACATGAGTATAACAAGGTTACACCAGGAAGGTGTGGTAAGTCACGTGCAACAATCTTGTAACGCACCTGAGTACATATCTAACAAGGTTACATCAGGGAAGTGTGGTAAGTCACGTGCAACACTCTTGTA
>JAOBRG010392545.1:7500-10502 GCA_027574985.1 Umimayanthus nakama | reverse complement strand
CCTGGCAAGCGAGTCATATTTGTTTTTCACTGTGAGTTCTCTTCCAAGAGAGCACCAGACATGTAAGTAGCACCAGTATTTCTTTTCTGGGCATCAAGTATCTTAAATTTGTGAATCCCCGGAAAAAGGTAAATACCAGATTTATCCAAAAAAAGGAAACAAATTCAACATATGATTTGGAACCTTGACACCTAAGTAATTTAAATAGCATTCGTTTTGCAAAATTTCCCTCGTTTTTATGTAAAGTTGTCCGTTGCAATTCAAGTTTATGAGCAACAATTCGTTTTGGCCTTGCTATACACGTTAAACAGTGGACTAATATTTTTCTGAAACATACAAAGTTCCCCCAAAT
The DNA here is from genome assembly GCA_027574985.1 of Umimayanthus nakama. Classification (NCBI taxonomy): domain Eukaryota; kingdom Metazoa; phylum Cnidaria; class Anthozoa; order Zoantharia; family Parazoanthidae; genus Umimayanthus; species Umimayanthus nakama. The sequence goes on along the minus strand of JAOBRG010392545.1, from coordinate 10,150 downwards.
CTTAGTCCTTTGAAGATGAAGTCAAGTGAGATGGTGCAACCTTTTCTTGGGGATATAGTGAAGTGCATTCTTTTAACGAAGTTAAAAAGATGGCTAGATATTGCAAATTTTTCTTGATGGTGTGTGGAAGATGAGATTGTGAGGAAAGTGAGATGGTTTATAGTTTTTATTTGGTGGTGAGGGGAAGTTGTGTATCATTACAATTCTTATGCGTTTGTTTTAATGAAACTGCAGGTCACGTTTCTTAAGAAACAGAGACAGAGAAATACACTCTCAGTGCTACCCCAAACTGTTCTATCCGGAGCTCTATTTAATTGAAGGGGGCTACAAAGCATTCTACTCAAAATGTCCGGTGAGTTCGCTTTTCTGTTAACAAAGTAACTTTTGAGTCTCCAATACTGCAAATAATATATGGTGTTGCGTCTGTTTAACAAAGCTTGTTGTTTTGAAACAGCAAAACAGAAGGTAGTGCCCAAAACTGTGGTGTCAAAGCACTTTCCTAACTGCTGATGTATTTCTTCTTTAGACCCAAATTGTATTTCATTTGTAAAACTATTTTGTAGACCTCCCGAAATTTTATTGTTCTCAAAGTCAAAAACACTCAAAACGAAGCTCCTGGAAAGCTCTGTGTTTTCAAATTGGAATGGTATGCTCAGGGTTGTCACGGTCCTTGAAAATCCTGGAAAGTCCTTGAAAAGGCAAAAGTAAATTCTAGACCCTGGAAGGTCCTAAAATTTAGGTGCGGTCTGTGAAAATCCTGGAATGGGCTAACTTTTCACTTTTAACTGCAAAAAAAGTCAAAATAAGCTGTTTATTTTAATCAGACGCAACCTTGGGTGTAAAAATGTTTAAAAACAAAAACGGAGGCTCGGTTTTTCCCCAGAAGCAAATCTTGAAAAGCTTATAGCTGAATTAGTTTACATGATACTTAAGCATTTTAATATACTTTCAGTTGATAAAGGTGTTAAAAAAGTAACATGGTGCATTTATATAGCGCCTTTTCCATGCGACATGTTCACTGAAGGCGCTTTAAAATTGAATTTGCTCGAAAGTCTCCTGGAAAGTCCTTGAAAAGTCTTTGAATTTCACGTCCATTTATGGCAACGCTGTCAGTGCAAACTCTGAAGCAAACTTTCTTATAACAAATCTTCGGGCTAGAGTCGGTTAGAACTCATTTTTAGACTATTTTTCCACTGGCCTATTGGGTTTTGTAGAGAACAAGAATGTCGATATACTAAGAGTAAGTGTGGAAGTATACGTTCGCCTTTACGACAAGGGTCTGCAGTTTGCTTGTTTTGTAATCTTATAAAACACAACAAAAAGGAATGGATGGTACACGAAAGCAAAGAGGGTAGCAGAAAGTTGGTGCGCAAAACACACTATTTAAACTGAAACTTATACCAGCTGCTTAAAATCTTCTGGAGAACAGAACTTTTATGTTATGCTGCAAGTTTACTGATTTTTAACAATGCTTTCTTATCCAACACAGGAATACTGCGACCCAAAAAGTTACAGGTTAATGGCTGACGAGAACTTCCTCCAAGACTTCAAACGATTTTCGAAGCGCTCAAAGTCTTGGACAGAAGGCAACTTCAAGAAGTGTTTCAGGCCTGGGCTGAATTACTAAAAATTTGTACAATTTTGTGTGAATTAATTACTTATTGTGAATTCCTTTTGTAAATAGTCTTCTAACCCTGAGAAGTGCTTTATACTATAAGGGGTATTTCTTTATTTTAGTTAGATTTTTCAAGACTTTTGTGTGGCATTTCAGGGTTACTGTTGTTTTGTAGCTACTGAAGTTTGCCAATATTACAATTTTCCACGGTTAAGGTTTCTTGAAAGCAATTCAAACACATGCGTTACCTATCACTGAAGTACACTCCAGATTAACTCTGCAGCTGCCAATTAATTGTCATCTTAATAATTTGTACATATAGCAGCCAAAATATCTGTTTTTTTATTTATTGGATGCAACCTCAAAGCATTTGCTAGTTATGTACAAAACCAAGCTCATTCATCGTTGGAGCGCGGTTGGTACTAAAGAGCGATGTTTATTACCAATGGCTGGCTTGACTCTTTCACTCCTTTCAAGTTTATCAATATTACTTCCCCTTACTACATTAGTATAAAACAATTTACGCTATTTGAGAAAAAGGAAATTGGTCATCCTCTCTAACCTACGGATGCAGTTGAAAGTTCTTCCAACTTTTAAAAAAAGATTGCATAGAGAAAAATAAGGATTTAGTTACGCTTATGCTTACGCATGGGTGTGGAAGGGTTATGATAACTGGAGTTGTACAGATGATCACTTTTAAAGTATTGTTAACTTTTTTCAAAGCCAAGGAAATCAGATTGAAAAATAGTGACGTGTTAAAAGTACACACATGCTGTGTCTACAACGACGTTCGTGTAAAACCTCGTTCCCAGGCACTTTCTTCTCCCTCGAAAATAGAAGAAAATTCCTGGTAACAAGGTTGATTCATGTAAAGATGGCTAAATGGATTAAATTAAGCAGCTGACGGAACATTCACTGTTCAAGTTTAGTTTTTTAATTCGGCATGAAAGTTTATTGCTGATTAGAACATTTCCTTTCGTTCGTCCTGACGAAGTAGTTTATTAACTAATAGTTTGTTGGGTAATTTAATGGAAA
>JAOBRG010392545.1:0-2500 GCA_027574985.1 Umimayanthus nakama | reverse complement strand
ACCACACATCATCATGATTGTCGCTGATGATCTGGTGAGCAAAGTTGACTTAGGGACGGACCACTAGAAAGTGCTTTGAGGAGGAGGAGTGGGGAAAAACGAAACCCCGGCTCATTTTGATTGATCAATCTCTTAGGCTTAGTTCGTATTACGTTTTCGTTTTGCTAGAACAGCCCTTTCTCTATTGTTAACCACACATCTCCTAACCCGAGGAGGGGTGGATTAGGATTGTTTTAAGAGCCAGTGCTTGTTTTGTTGCAGGTTATGTGTAATCTACTCATCCTCCCTTCTCTCCCAGTTTACATCTGACTAAGGTTAAGGAGGTGTGGGTGTGTACGGTTTCCCCGGGGGAGACTCTCATACTGACAGGGGCGGGGATGCTCGTCGTACCTCTTAGGGTTAAAACCCCGGGTGTTGGTACCGCTTAAATCGTTCCAATCAAAATACTTACATGTACATGCAACACAGTAGCTTAAACTTTTATCTTTATTGCTATAAAATTTATTTAAACTAGTTTATAGGTTTTATGTTTCTGATTGGATCCTTTTATGGGTAAAACCAGCTTAAGCTACACCTAGACTGGTACCTTTTAGGGGTTCAATTGAAATTTCTTGACGAGCATCCCCGCTCTTTATGTATGGGCCTCCTTCCTAGGCCTAGATACAAATATCTCAAAAAAATGTTCTAAATTTCTTTTAGAAATTCTCATAAAATTCCTAAATTTCATTAAAAAAATTTCTAAATTTCTCAGAAATATCATTTTTTCTAATGTTTGTTTGACCCCATTTTTTGGTTTTATATCAAAAGAAATGAAAAAAAAAAAAACAAAAAAACTGCAGAATAAATCTACTGAATTGGTAGTATCGCTGGCTCGTAAAAGGAACAGGGACCAAATGATGGGAATTTAAACCTGCCGAAAATTGATAGCTTACAAGTGTAGACAGGGAAACACGATAACAACTCGTAAAATTTAATAGAAACTGGATTTTTTTTGCTCTTATGAAGTATCTTTTTTGTGATAGTTGCTCTAAATATCACATTCTTTTCTAAATTTCTCAACATTTTCCAAATTTCTCAAAAACTTCTAAATATCCAGCAAGTAAGCCTCACATTGGGGGGTTGCTGTAACGGGAGATAGAGATAGATATCTCAAAAAATATTGTGATATTTGTATCTAGGCTTACTCCTTCCCCGGGAGGTAAGCATTACGTAACTGAAGTAGCCGTTTGTGTCTTTGACTTTTGTTACTGCTTTAATAAACTTTCTTACGGTCAGCCTTTGCATTTTTATTAGAGTTGATTAGGAAATGTGTTATTAGCAATGTAAGTTAGTTCCGAAAATTCCAATTGGATATGTTTTTATTTTTATGTATTGGATTTTCGCTATTCTTGTCTCAGTAATGTCAGTATGCTGTCACTGCCAATGTTGATGTCATCACTGTCGTGATCATTGTTATTAAAGTGAATTTTAGCCTTCACCAAATGCTTTTCCTCCAATTAGGGCTGGGATGATGTAGGGTTTCACGGATCACCACAGATCCCTACTCCTAATATCGACCATCTGGCCAACAATGGAGTAATATTGAACCAATATTATGTGTCACCAATCTGCACACCGACCCGAGCATCTCTTATGACAGGCAAGCACCCCATTCATCTAGGTAAGGGTGCATACGTACTCAATGTAATGTGATGAAATGTGATATGATGTGGTGTGGTGTGATAAAAGGTGATGTGATGTGTTGTGAAGTAATGTAATGTATTGTATTGTATTGTATTTTAATGTATTCGGTAACGTAATGTTATACATTGTAATTTAATGTAATGTATCGTAATGTAATGTAATGTATTGTAATGAAAATGTGTTGTAATGTAATGTATTGTATTGTAATGTAATGCATCGTATTGTAATGTATTGTATTGTATTGTTATGTAATGTATTGTAATGTAATGTAATGTGGTGTGATGTGTTGTGATGTAATGTAACATAATGTGATGTACTGTACTGTACTGTGCTGTAATGTAACGTAGTGTAAGGTAATGTAAGCTGATATGGTGTAATGCAATGTATTGTATTGTATTGTAATGACTTACGTAATGTGATGTAACGTGATGCAATGTTATGTAATGTAATGTGATGTAATTTAATGTAACATAATTTATTTTATAGTTCTTCTTTACGTTTTGGAAAGCCTCGATGCGCTTTGAAACAATAAAAAAGAGACTAAACTTTACAATAATTTAGTTTTCAAACTTTGAAAATAAGCATTTAGTATCTTACCTTGAGTACCAGGGGCATACTCGATCGACCTTCGGCCTCACGCTTCGCAGCTTCTTTGATTTGAATGATTCGACTTTGAGCGAGTTTGCCTCTGCTACCCGGGGTAATAGTATCTAAAAATAAGTATATAAATATTTTAATGTTATCCATAATCTCGTAAACCCAGTCCCTATCAATTTCTAAAACTTTGTAATTTTTATGTCATATTTTTTTGAGTTTG
>JAOBRG010392523.1:0-10502 GCA_027574985.1 Umimayanthus nakama | reverse complement strand
TTACCATCAACCAGTATGAGCCTGGACAAGGTGAGAACTAGCCAGTTGATTGGATCTTTACATATGATGATAGCCTAATCTTGCCAATTAGCATATTAGAACTGTCAACTGGACCATGATGAATAGCCCAGTGAGGTGCATTCCCTAGCTTTTAAAAATGATTTGCATTTATATCATGAATGGCAAAAATACCCTTAAAAATACCTCATGTAAAAATAAAATATTGACCACAGTAACTGTAACCTAAAAATATCTTTATGGCATCAAAGTTATGTTGTTAGACACACCCTTTCTATAACTTTCTAAATTGTGTTTCATTCAAGAGACTTGTTCAAATTAATATTCGCAATGTTTATGGGCTACAAGTGTTAATAAATATACATGTAATTAAACTACCGGGCCAGGATCCAGATTTCCCTCCAAAACACCAAGTGAATTTTTAAAATTTTTCTCTCTGGCCCGAGCAAGCCTCTAAGAACACTGTATGGCCAATTTCAATCCCTTAGTGATAATTTGAGCATTAGGATCTCCAACTACATCTAATACCTACAATGTTACCAGAGATGTGAAAACTGGAGAAAGATACTGAATACAGTAATTGGAGCAATTAGTCGGAGTTAGTAATGTGAAGCATTATTTACTACATTTTGGTGTTTTTAAATTATCATATTTTTTGAACAAGCACCTGGTCGTATATAAGTACGTTAATTCAAGTGCCAACTTTGAAGGCCCAACAAGGTGAGAAGAACCCCCCCCCCCCCAAAAAAAAAAAAAAAACCAAACAAAAACACAAAAAACTTCAATACACCATTATGAAGTTACAGTAAGTTGTGTTCATTCTTCTTTGTGGTGTTGCTGGTCAATGGATAATTATTCAAAATGTGGTGCTGTTGTGTCCTTTTCACTGACAACCCACCCAACCACTTATTATACATAAATGCAATATTCAAATAAAAATAATAATGGCTAATGATTTGACTTGAACCAGGAATTCCTCCCCATGTTGACACACACTCGGCATTTGAGAATGAAATTATTTCGCTGAGCCTTGGAGATCAGGTATGGAAGAAGATATAGCATTGAGGGGAGGGGTCAAGGGGGCCAACTTTTGTGGGAAAATCATAATTCGTCTCCCAAATATCATGAGATACATGTACACAACACCCAAGGCTGAGGTTGTATGCTACTGGCATTTGCTGTTTTTGGTTGATATTCACTTTACACTTTGCAACTTATTCTAAAGGGAACAAACAATATAATCGATGTAAAAAATGTGTCACGCTCAGCAAACTGTTCCAAATCTGAGAAAAATGGGAAATATTTCTGTCACTAGTTTTAGACACTCTGATTTTGTTTCAAATGGCGTTTAAAACCCAGGAAATGCATTTTCAGACAAGCAAATTTTCAAAATTTCCCGGGGGAGCATGCCCCTGGACTACCCTATGGCCCTGTTGAGGGCTATTGAATTTCTGAGGCAAGTTCTTCAAGAAGCCTTAACTGGAGTGGAATACACAGGATTTTTTGTATAGAAATGTGAGCATTTGAGTTCCTTGAAGAAAAGTCCTCAGATTGATCAACTTTAAAGTGTTTTTCAAACTTTCAAAGGGTCAGACATAACAACAATCTTGTTAGCCCTGTTGGACCATACACTGCTAATAATTAAGAAGTAACAGACTTTTGGTAAAATAAAACAACTGCCAAGTTAAATCAAGTTAAGACTTTTGTCCACAACCATTTCAAGACTATTCCTACATGTAAGACTCTTAATATAAAACCGTGGCATGAGCAATCAACTTATAAAGAAACAACGTTTACACTCCTGATCTGATTGCTGATTCAAGCCTTTGTTGTGTTTCTAGGTTACCATGGATTTCCGCCATCCAGACGGCCAACACCTCCCTGTGATTCTTCCACGGAGAAGTTTAACAGTGATGACTGGAGAAAGTCGATACCTATGGACACATGGGTAAGGAAGGTGAACTAACCATAATTAATTTTCAATGAGTTTGTTACAATTCTTCCTCTTTGTAGAGCTCTCTTCGTCTGTAAATAGCTAATGGTTACAATAATTATTGATTTGCTTTTAATCAGTTGTTTGGTTACCCAGAGCCCGGTTGAACGAAGAGTTGATAACTCTATCCAGCAGATAACTCCTTATCCAGTGGATAAAATTGACGCGTTGTCCAATTAAAATCAAGAACGCGTCAATTTTATCCACCGGATAGCGATTTATCCACTGGATAAAGTTATCCACTCTTCATAAAACCGGGCCCAGCTGTCCAACAATCAAGATCAGTATTTTTTGGTTGGCTGTGGTTCTGTTCACCCCTTTTCTGTTCAAAATCAGTACCATTTTGAGTTATAAAATCACCCGGAATTCTAGCTATCTTGAATGTACTTTTGAGAGATTGTTGTAAGGTACTGATAGCCAGAAAACCTGGTGTTGACCAAACAGACTACGGAGGACAACGTTAACCACTTTAGAGACTTCTAAGTCCTTTGTCTGTATTTGATAGGCATCAATAATAAAGGCTGACATGGTCTTTCAAGTAAGTCAATTATTATCATGACAGAATCAAATGGAGGCTTGGTGTTAAAGAGATGTTGTAAACTGTCTTGTTTAATCAATAAAAGCCCCATTGAAACAATCTGTTGATCTTAAAGTTAAGGGGGAGGCAAGCTTGGTGTAATTAGGGTATTTGAACTCAGCAACAACTTCTTTTCAGCGTTGTTACCCTGGGGTAATAGTTAACGGTTAAATGACAGATCAGACATAATTAGGGTACCCAGAAACTGTTATTCTGTTTGTTTGTCACCACCAACTGGAATATGCCAATAACTTGTGGTTGTCACACATAGCAAAACTTCACCAGCTAGTTAAAAAGTTCAGCGCAAAGAAACCAAGTTATTTTGACTTACCATCCCCTTGAAATCTTTTGTACCACTACTAAGGCTCGCTACTTTAGATTTTCTCCCCGTGGGATTAAGAATCTTGAGATATCAATTAAATCTTTATTCCTCTTCTTTCATTCAAACACAAATCTGTTAAAAGAAAGTCAAAAAGTACCTGCTTTAAAAACAGTTTGAATCTTGAGGCTAATAGTCAATAAGTACTACATACAAACAAGTTTTTTCACACCTGACTCACTGTATTGTATGTTTTTTCCTTGAGTCTGCTTTTAATTTAGTATGTCTGTTTGTGAGAGAGGGCTAGAAAAATCACCTGAGTGTAAACTTTATAAGCCTGGCATCTAACTAGAAGACCTTACGGTTTATTTAGGCCTTGGATATCTCTTTCGCTATGAAACTGTATTTCAGTTACCGAATTGTTTAGTTTTTAACTTAGTAAAATTAGAGAATAGCGTCATAAATTCAATAATGTATACTATATTGTAGGAGAGTGTGCTAAAAAAAAAAATGTTTTTGTTGTGACAGAGCAATGTAATTCGCTTACAGAGCGGGGTGCTTACGATTTCGCATTGTTGTTTATTTGACTTTTTCTAAAAAGAATTAAAGTTCTAAAGTTATAACTCCAAATGCAATGAATCCAGAAACAAATGTTGTAGCAAACCCGTAGCAAACGTCTATAATTGATGACTGTGAATGATTATAGGGCGTCACTTCATAAACAAACTACTCATCAAAATGAAAACCAAATTGTTTAGTTTTTTACTTTGTAAAATTAGAGTATAGTGTTATAGATTCAATAATGTATACTAAATTATAGGAGGATGTGCAAAATAAAATTTGTTGTTGTTAACTTTAAAAAGGTTTTGTACCAGTCAACTCCAGCTACGGCACCCAAATTTTGACCCAAATAATTATTGCGCAATCTCAACTCTTGAACAGAACTGTTTCAGGCGGTCATCTTTTTCCCGAACCATCAACCTCTAGAACAACCTACCTTAGAACCTCAAAACTGCTTCCAGCACACATTAGTTCAGACACTCTCAACATTATTTTATTCAATTTTAAAGACAAACTCTTCGATTATCAGCTGCCACAAATCGTAAGCTTTCCGTTATAATTCAGTTTTAATTCACCAATTTTTAGTGCTTTTTGTTTAAAGGGGGAGAATGTCAACTGGGAGGTAAGTCCCGTTTTCTTCCCCTTTCACGTCAGTTTAACTGTTTCTTGCTCTGGCCTTGTATATTTGTACCAGCCACCTTATTTGTTGGTCTTGGGACCTTATGTTGTTCTCTGCAAATACTTGTTAGAAAGTCCTATTATCCCCACCACCTCCCCCAGGCTAAACAATAGAAACCTTAACATGTTGACGGCAATCTTTCACCAGAATTACACCGCGGAAATATGACATCGTTCACACAAGGAAACTGTGTTCAGATAAAGAGCAGGAAGTGACTGCGGCAGAAAGCAGCTCTCCAGAAGCCGAGAATGGAGTCACTCTACACGAGAGGCGAACGCGCTTGTCTTTCACTTTCCGGAAAGTACGTGGCACCCCGTGCGAGTGCGACTACCCTCAACGCTGCGACTCGAAAAAGTCTCAAGATAAACCCTTACCACCAGCTACCATGTTGCCGTCTTCACAGAGCGAGGCTGCAGAGCTTGAGAAAAAACATGTTCATGACGTGTATGAGAATATTGCTGAACACTTCAGCGGAACACGTCACAGTCCTTGGCCGAACATCGCCGAGTTCCTCCGAAAACAGCTTCCCGGTAGTCTGATAGCCGATGTGGGATGTGGCAATGGTACGTCCCGTGCACTGGTTTGATTATACAATTGTTAAATAACCAATGTCTTAGAGTAACTCTTCTTCTTTCACCACTACCTTCAGTCTTTTTTTCAGGGTTCCCGCGGTCCTTGAAAGGACTTGAAAACCCTTGAGTTTAGACTCAGGTCCTTGAAAATTACTGAAAAGTCCTTGAAAAAAAGTGCAAGTGAGGTAAAGCCGGTTTTTTTTGTTTTCAGTGTGGAAAGTTTCTATCGCAAATCGCGAAAACAAAATTTTGCTTAAATTAATTGTTTCTTGTTGCCGTCCAACCGGAAATATTAGGAATAGATGTTGTAAAAAATGATGTGTTTCTTACAGACACAATTGTGTTTGAGTTGCTTTGTAACAATAAAGAGTAATATTTTGTTATTTCTATTAGCTCCTATCGAATGCAAAAGGTCCTTGAATTTGAGTGCAAAGGTCCTTGAAAACGACCTAGAAAGTCCTTGAAAGTCCTTGAGTTGGGTTCCTGAAAAAGTGCAAGAACCCTGTTTTTAATTTCCTGGGCCCGGTCATTCGATAGTGGGTTAGCACTAGTTAACCCAAGGTGTTAAATTTTTAACCAGCAATTGAGTTTAGCTCTTTAAACACAGATTGGGGACGTTATTTTGGGTTAACTTAATTGGGTTTCCTTGGACTGTACTTCAGTAAAACTTTATAAAAACCGGAATGCGTTTCTAGATAAAGGAAAAATAACTGAAAGTTTCTCCTATAGTGTAACGCTTGGTTAAATGTCACCCATTCACTTCAGAACAACCGAACCCAGATTCAGTTTGTTAGCAGGCGCCCCCATCTGATCAGTTTTGTTGAAATGTAACCATTCTTAATATTGTTATCGCTATAGTTATTGCTATTATTATTAGTAGTAGTAATAATATTAATGCTATCGACCGTAATTTCAAAAACTAGAATTTTTGACCTTTTTTCCTATATTAATCTGTTAATGGACTGTACTTTTTTGTCAATACTGTTTTTGTTTGTTATTGTTATTATAATTACGACGACTACTACTACTATTACTATGTACTAGGTACTAAAGCTACGGGAATGCCTTATTAAAAAGCCATGTCTTGAATTGGCGTTTAAAGCGTTCAAGGACTTCACTTTCTTGATATTCCTTAGCAACGAGTCGACAGAATAGGAGAAGAGGGACGGTAAAAAAGCGGGTACCGTATAGGTTTTTGGAATTACAGGTGTACGGAGAATAGATTTGGGAGAACGAGTCGAATTGAGAAAACTCTCTTTAGACGTGCATGTGTAGAGGTTATAAGTTGTCCTTCAACGAGTCATACACTTGCATTCTACGTTATGTTGGAGCTTTTGAACACCTCCAGCCGGGAGTCGGCACTACTGAACACATATATCCAAATTTTTGGTGACTGGTCTCGATTAGCTTGAAGTCAGATTAACGCAAACTTTTGAACGGTTGCAACACCACGCCGATATAAGCTCGAGTGTTTTGAGCTACACCTCTCCCCGCAAGATGTCCTATCCTAGATAAGATGGAGCTTGAAGATAACATGGTGCCTACTGTAAAGTGATTTTGCTGCGGTTTCAGTCATGAAACTGTTTCGTTATATGCTTGTATTAATAATATACATGAAAAAGTTTCTTGACTCTGATTGGCTGAAACTGAACAGTGCAGTTTTTTCTTAATACAGTGCAGAAAAAGTTAATTGAGTGCAGAAAAAGGTTAACACAGTGCAAATTTCTGGCGGACAATCTTGAAGTTGCGAATGAAAAATGGCCGGCGTTCAAAGTCGATTTTCACTTGTAACCGAAAATACCATCGATGAACCGAAAAATTGAAAGCTTACTTTTAAATTAAAATTTCACACGAAAATAAACCGATGGCTTATTTTCACGCGAAAAAAGGCCACATAACGCGCGCGTTGAAAATTTTTTCATGTATATTATTCAATTGTCAATTCAATTATATCATGCAACTTTGAGCTTTTTTAAAAACTCACTCGTGCAAATTGAACGAGAAAAGTCGTATGCCTCAGCTGCCCACTTTGTGTCCTAAGCATTCTTTTTTCGTTATGTCTTGCTCCAAAGGCAAGTACTTGGGTATCAACGAGAAGATTTTCAGCACAGGATCTGACAGAAGCTTCAACCTGGCCGCCATCTGCAGACAGAGAGGCCACTCGGTGATTGTGTGCGATATTCTTTCACTGCCATATCGGTAAGTAGTATGTCGTAAAGTGTGATGAATAACAGATGACGTCGCGAAAACCGGTTTCGAACCAGTCGAGAGTCCTCGTGGAGAAAATGAAAGAGAGTGAATCTATGTGGACATGTTAAACATGTGTTGGTCGACGTTGTTGTCCATATATGAACGATGATTTGGTCGATATTGCTAAGAACTGTTCGGGTTTTGGTAGACGAATTGAGTGCATTCGAAAAATCGATTCTCTTGTCAATTGCTGAAGAAGATTGTTAGAAAATTGGAAGTATTTCTTACAAAGAGTCTCGTTTGTCATTTACAATTTAGTATCTGAAGCTCATGGCTTCTTCCACTAAGGATATTGAATCAGAATGAGAAAACAACACCATGTGCTCTAACTCCTCTGTGCTGGTACTTCGACAAAGCCGGGAAGTTTGCCCGAAATTTGTTGCTTTCGCCCATGGTGTATTTTGTCTTTTATGTGCTTTAGCACAATGGTTTTTGTTACGTTTAGCTCAATGAGGCCACTCGTTGCTTCTATGTTCTCATTAGTATGAATGTATTCTATGTCGGACAAACGAAGTAAGAACTGCGTTAAATTGTATGGTCAGATAAGACTTTCAAAAGTGGCTATTCAGATTGGTTTCCATACATCATTTTACGTTAGCCAAAACTTGGCGGGATTATGTACACGCTTTTTTCTTCATAAGAACAAACTTTATAAGAACACCCAGGCTGAGATTTGCCCAAAAATTAAGAACAAGCTAGGAACAATCACATGGCTGAAATTTTAATCAGAAAAATTTAAGAAAGTTTATTTATTTTATGTAAGTCAGTACAAAAGATCTGTTAGAATTAGCTGGGTCATCGAGCGCTGGAAGAGTGATAAGCAAGCTCGTGACGTCCGCGGACAATGTATAGACAGTGTCAAACTGTTACGCATCAGTACAGCAGGATAAAATAATAGCAAACACGTATTTCTTAGCGTCGTTTTATTGTTCCGAGTTGAATTACCAGAAAATAAGTGCAATTTAAGAACAATTTGAGGCTTAAATCGCCAAAAAGTTAAGAATAGCCCAGGCTGAGCCGAAAGTTACTGGTTCTTATTTAAAAAAAGCGTGTAGTTGATTGAAAGATCTTACCGTTTACTGAGTCAAAACTCCTCATTTTATGAGTCAACATAACACAAACAATTCAAATATAAAAACATGTAGAGCATTGAGTACAAATAAAGATATTGTTGTTGTTGTTGATATCTGGGACCCGACAAAACAGTCCGAATAATCGAGGAACCGGACAATCGAAAACATGCATAGAAATGAAGAACAAAATAGATTAAGTTTTAAAAACTTTTGACATTTAATCGTGAAACAACACTTTACAAATCGTATGGAAAATGATACGGTCTGTATCTTCACTCATTCGAATGTGCTTCATTAGTTACGACGCGTGCGAGCGCTCTTTGAAAGCAAACAAAAAATGGATGACCTAATTGGGGCCAAAGAAAAAGAGATAAACTTGGATAATCGAGGTCCGGATAAATCTTTCAACTGACACTCAAATATATCTTATCGTAAATACTGCTGGCCTGAGTGTGTTTTTGGTAAGCGTCTTTCATGCGTTTACCCAATGATTTTTTAAGGTTTTTCTGTCAAAAAATAAAAAGATGTAGCGATAATCATCCACTACTTACTAATCCTAGCATCGGGCAACGGTCACAGCGGGATTTTACGCGTTTGAATGTTCACTCATTAATGCGGCACAATTCCTTACTCCAAGTCGTACTTTAACAAAATTGCCGCGGTTTTTCATACTGATAAGTGCTGTAACTTTCACAGTATGTTAACATTGCAATGAATGTTTGCAAGGCAATATAGCCAATAGATCACTTTCCTATTGCGCTTCAGTTCCAACGAACACTATTCTGAAGTCGAGGCTTCGTGCTAAGTTTTCATACAATTTTTTGTTGTTTTTTTCGCGCACGAAGCCTCGCCTTTAGGTTATTGCACGCGGGAACTGAAGTGGTCTATTTGCATTTTTTACCCAAGAGTCTTGCTCAACAAGTTCTCTACCTTCGACAGGTCACGTGCGTTCGACGTGTGTATTTGCATCGCAGTTCTTCATCATCTCGCTACGGACGGGCGCCGTCTTGCAGCAATCGAGGAACTGGTGCGAGTGGTTCGAACTGGGGGTCAGGTCCTTCTTTACGTCTGGGCACTGGAACAAGAGACAGAGAAAAAGAAGGCGGGAGAACTGAAAGAGAAGATATTTGGTGGGAAGAATTCTGAGGATGCAATCAACGCCTCCATTTCATCGGATAAAACAAAGACTCAGTGTGAAGCACAGACAGGGCAAGATACTAGCGGAAAGAAGGAGTTTGTTTCAAAAAATGCAGAAAGTTTGGATTTGCAAAATCAAACTAAAGAATTGAAGGGATCCGTTGAGAAGGAAGTTGGTTGTAAAGCACGAGAAGATGTCCACACTTTAGCAGGTAACATGGCAAATGAAAGTAAGGAAAACTTGAGAACTTCGTCAGAACTCCTTGTAAGTGAGAAGAGACATGTTTTTGAACAGCAAGATGTTTTTGTACCGTGGAAATACAAAGGATCAACCAAGAGCAAGGCAAAGCATAACGAAGTGAAAACTAAGCCAACTGCACCGGATGAAGATCGCGTGTACCATCGCTTTTATCATGTGTTCAAAGAAGGGGAATTAATAACTTTGTGCAAAAGATTGGACAATGTGGTTGTTCGAAGACACTATTACGAAAAAGGAAATTGGTGTGTTTTGCTTGAAAAAACTAGCGATTGAGCTGCGATGGAGTCTTTTTCGTTATGTAAACAGAACAACTTTTTTCATAATGCAAATACTGTATTACTTCGAATAAACGCCGCGGCGTTTATTAAATTTTTCACGGTTGGAGGGCGGCGTCTATTTTAAACAACAGTACTGAATTTTAAACATGCGCCCTGTTTTACCTAAAAGTTGGGCAAAATTCACTCAGCATTGTTTTTTTACCTCAAATGCCTCCAATGAAAGACACCTTCTACTCGAGGGGGTATTTTTCTAGTATTTTGCTCTCAGACTGCGGCGTTTATTTTAGGGCGGCGTTTTCTCGAAGTAATACGGTACGCATTTCAGCGTTGAGGCTGCATATGTATTAAATGGAAACAAACTATCTATCTTACTATCTATTGTCTATGTTTCGTAGTACAGTTGGAACAGGGTTTTGAATATCTACCCGGCCATCTTGACGAGTGACATAATACTGTTGCAGTACCAGACTCCACTCTTGTTTAATGCAATGGGGGAACCTGGCACTAAAACCTTTCAAGATGGCGGTGTCGGAAAAATTGCCTTCAAAAATCCCCAGTTTGCGGACTTACAAATCCAAAGCACCGTTTTGTGACGAAAGGCCTTATGGGCCTTTCGACACTATGTAATCGGGTTTGAGTGTAAGTAAGTAAGTATGTAAGTAAGTAAGTCCGAAGGAACCACCCATTGTATTGATAGCCAATCAGAGAACGAGCTGTGGTCGACAAACTAGTTTTCCATCACTGCACTGAGAAGAAGAGTTTTGCTACTTGAAAGGTGAGTTTCTT
>JAOBRG010392512.1:0-10504 GCA_027574985.1 Umimayanthus nakama | reverse complement strand
ATAGATAGATAGAATGAAATCTAACAAACATTTTTCTTAACAATTATTTTCCAAAACTTATCAAACAAAATCCTCTTAACAGGGAAATGGACAAAATGATTTGAAGCCGGTTCATAAATCTCATCGACAAGACCAGTCGCTTCGTTTTGCTGTCGGTAGTAAAGCAAACACACAACGAAAAAGGTTTAGAAAAACTACCGTTTCACCTGGCTTCAAATCCTTTTGTTAAATGTTTTTTGCCATTACACACCGCAATTGTAACTCTAAGGAATTAGAGAACAAAGAAACAACGCAAATGGATTATGAATTCTTTTTCGGCCAGAACGCCGTATTGTCTTTATAGTTTTCCGTAGCAAACAAACGGAACAAACAGCAAAGCGGTGAACAAAACGGCGGCAATGAAAACATCCGGTAAAGCGAAACGGTGATCAATATTACAAGACAGGTATTAGATAGCACAACAGACAAAGAACCACAATTACTAGCTGAATATTGTATCTCGCAACGGTTTTAATAACTGCACGAATAAATGCCCAAAACACGAGAACAAAAGTAACAGCTTATTTGAATTGAATATGATACCACGTTCATTTGGAACTATGTTTCGTAAATAGGAATGTGAAATTATGTTTTGTTATTTATATCTATATAAAACACAAATACTAAAATCATATAATATGTGAAGTGTCACATTTTGAAAAAACGCAAACTGTGTTTAATATGGCATTTGAATGTAAACACTTGCACTAGACTTGTGTAAACTGTAGCACAGCGAAGATAAACCGAATTACTGTCAGAAGTATTGTAGTGCCGAGTAGAAAATATTTATTCACGATCAATTTGAAACGAAAGCAGTTCTTAAACCGATTTTAAAAAGCCTAAGTGCAATCAATTCGACGCGTTGACACTAAAAAAGCAAATTTGAATTTTAAAAGGTTTCTTTTCATTTTGTGACCCTTTTGTTTTTGCTTATAGAACATGTCAGAGAAAACCGAGATAAAAATGTTTTCGGCGTCAATTGACCCGGCAATGCCATGCATTCAGCCACGCACTGAGATAAGAGCAAAGATTGACGAATCACTAGTTTCAAATAAGAGTTATCTGCGAAGGCATCGGACTCACGGTAGCTTACAACCACATTATTTCTTTATCTTTTTCAAAACAGCCATTAAAAAAAAAAGCAAAAACATTTGCAAGCAAGTAATCTTCAATATTAGTTGGGTTCAAGCATTTGTGTCTTGGAGAAAAACCGAGTTTAAAATCAAAGACCGCTTTCCGGTCGAATGGAAACGCCTTCAGTCATTCAGAGCTCAGTTTGGAACTGAATAAACTCTTGTAGTTGTATCACGCTGAAAATGTTTATACAAGCTCGTTTAGAACAGCGATTTAGTTAAATTAATCCCTAAATGAAGTAAATAGCTCTTAGCTCTAGAGATTAACCCTTAGTCGGCTCTGCTCAGTTTGCACAGGGACCATTCACACCATAAAAGAAAATCCGAAATGGCACAAATCTTATGAATAGAATGGGAAAAGGGATGTTCTTCAAGTTCAAGTTCAAGCCCTTGGCCCTTTGGGATGAAACGGAAAATAAAAGTTTTATAGCCAACATTTAATATAATTCAAATCACGTTTTATCTTTGACTTTTGAACTCCGCTATTCAGTACTGTATGGCTAAATGTTATAACACAAACATAAGTCAAAAAGTTTTTATAAATACTGTTTAAAAATAAACCAAAGTGGTGTCGCACTATTACAAAACAAAACAAAAACTAAAATGAAGATAGGTTTACTGTTAGAGCAAATTTCTAAACTTTGCTTTCCCGATAAGTGGAGCATATAAAAGAGGTTGGTTTCAATTCCAATTGAATTATGGACAAAGAAACCGCTTTTCTAAAGCTAAAGCTAAATGCAGAGGTGCGAAAGCAAGTGTTAATTAATCATTGTATTCTATAAAGAAGCTGTCCAGGCGTATTAAAACTAAAGTTCAGATTTCGACATTTCAGTTTAAGACATAATTTTTTCCTGGCTGGTTTCTTTACATGAGCAGTGAATACTCAGTTACTCAACGTCCTAGGTTACAGCTGTCAGAACTTGTTGAAACGACTCGACTATCCACAACCTAAGTTGTCAAAAGTAACACTTAACGTGGGGCCTGGCTGTGAATAAGAGCTATCAACAGTATTAGTGTCTGTGGCTCGAACTTTGAGTCGGCGGAACCAACCACATAAAAAAATCATCGCAACCCAGTTGAAGAAGGTTTTCGTGAGTCTGTTCGGTGTATATGTCCAGATTGCTCGATTGATTCGAAACAGCCATATCTAACAACGGACATGGAGAGCAAAAACAGAGGCAAATGCGCTTTTATATAGCTGGGTTTCAATACATAAGCAACCCAACAATGCTATTAAGTTGAAGAATTACCAAGTAAAACACGTATTTCATTCAACTATTTGGGTGATTGTTTGCCAGACAATTATTTTCACGCACTGACTTCACATCAAGAGCATCGCTAACAGACGATAGGAAATCGTTTTGCAATTCCTGGTGCTGATAAGTTTTTAAGCACTTTGCCGACAACTCTACTCTCTACTCTAGTCAACTAGTGGTATTTACATCAGCGCCAGAACAACCTACCTGTGTTATAACCAGCTTCGTGAATAAATCTGCCAAAGTTTCGCCTCTCCGGCCCTTTCCTCCAGCTTAACGAGGAACAGTTGAGATTGTTTGTCAGCACGTTGTGATTGTGCACATACATTCCCGTCAGAATAGAGGATCTGGAAGGACAACACATTGGCGTAGTTACATAAGCATTCACAAACTCAGCTCCCTCTTGCTGAAGAAGCTTTCTTGTCTTGTTCATGACGCTCATTGAACCAAGTTCTCTGTCCAAATCGTCTGCGAGAATAAAGATTATGTTGGGTCTTTGTTTGTTTTTCCTTGCTTTTGCTTGACGCTTGTGGCTGCGTTGGCTACTTGCAGTCGACGCAATCAACATTGCCAGGAGCAAAGTGGCCGCGGCGAGATTTCTTCCAGCCATTATCACGGTTATCGGCAAGCTGAAAAATTCAATACGCAGATTTTATAATAGTGCATAGTACAACGGGTTTTGATCGGCGTTTGAGATTGATTACCAGTCGGAAGATTACCATATAGAGGCTACCAATAGACAATCGTATGTAAATACCTCAATTATTGGGTATTAAAATATCTTCTCGACATTGGCTTATTGACGAGGGCTTTCTCTGTGTTTGGTAAGATAACTTTGCATAGGTTTTCAAATAATTAACAACCAGCCACGAAGAAGACAGAAAAGTAGTCAAGTTCTAAAGTTGTTGAACTTGAAATAAAAGTACGTATGAAGTACCGCGACCACCGCGCTGTAGTGTTGGCCAGCCCACAGGGCTCTTATATTGTCTGACTGCCGCACAGATTCGGTAACCAGTGTCTGGCAAAAAAGTGTGTGCCAGATTGGTTTTTGGTAGTATATTATACAATACTCGCGTTTTCCAAGACTGTAAACAAATCTCGACTTCTCCAATTTAGCCAGTCAATGATTCACTGAAAACAGTAAGAGAAGAATATATTTTGAGCCCTACAGACCTGATTGCTAGAGCACGTTGTCTCAAAAGGACCCTTGAAAACACGAGCCGGTGCCTGTTACACAAGTGATCAGCACTCTAGGATGTGTTGACTGTCTATTCCGCGATGAGAAAAACTCGATCTACTAAGCAAATAGGGAGGATTGCCGGAAATAGCGCTCATAAAAATAAACAGTTACATGATCGCTCAACCTGATATGCCCTCCACTGACAATGCTTTTGGCTGCTGCGAGAGTTTCATGAAGGCGGAAATTTGCCCTTTGGCAAAATTGCTTTCGTTTCCAGTTTGCTCAGTAACTCCGGTCAGATACTCAACACGTAGAGCCGATCTGGTGATCATTCAACACGCAAGGTAGAACTGAAGCAGTTTACCAAGGACCACTGATCAGACAATGCGCAAATTCTTTACATTCATTCAATTGACTAAGATCAAATTTCCCTAATTTTCTGCCCGTTTTTTTATTATGATAATAAAACACCTTTTTTAAGCGTTTTTCATAATGATAGGTGATCGGACACTCGCGATGTTCGAAGTCCAAGGTTTTGGAGTTTACTTAAGTACACGTATAAAAAATTCATTTATTAAATCGCTTAATCCGATACAAAAACAAAACGAGATGTTTATGCAGAAGTCAAGTGACAATTTAAAGCTATGGGTGTCTCGCTTTGGGTGTAGATGAAAACGATATTTTTAACTCAGTAACGATATGAACGTGCAGTCAGAAATTAACACATTTTACAGGAGAAAATGCAGTATTAGTCTTATCTGCTCATTACGACTAGGTTTCCGGTACTGACGTCATATCAATGTTCATCTGAAACTACAATATTTGACAAGGCAAACTGCGCGTGTTTCTTGCTGTGAACAAAAATAGCATTTAATATAGGCAAATACAAAACGACTAGAAGTATCGTCAGTCTTTCGATTAGCACTGCATGATCTCAACAAAAGCATCAGACTCAATTATTCGTATTACTATTATTGAAGGCCATCTCAAACAGGGGCGCAAGTATAGAAACCTTCAGAAATGTTTCTAAAAACTGAATGGCACACGCAGTTTTAAAAACCAGCTTCCAACACGCAATACAAACAATGTTGAAAAAACCTTTATGAACCTGTCACATAATTGGGCATTGCGTATTACTAAAACGCATCAGTTGCGTATGAAGTTCAAAAACTAGTTTTCATACGCTCAATTTGCCATTCGAAAAATACAGAACTGTTTGTATAACAGTTTTGAATCGGTGAGTAGCGTTATAAGTAGCACATCGATCACTTGCGTAAGGCCAGCGTAAGGACAGAGTACTTTACCTATGAGTAACGTACCTCTAGCGTAGCTCTTGCGTTTTCAGCGTACGCCTAGCGTATGCTTAGCATATAAGCCATGCGTCCGAACACGCACAAAATTTTTAAACTTTCTCAAAAAAGATGTTCTACCTTTGGCCGTATGCCGGCGTATGCCACCGTATGCGACCGTACTTGAAACGTATACAACCTATGTCAGCGTCTATAAGCGTATGTTCAAATGCTGTCATACGCTGGTACGATACACAATGATAGCGCGACTTGGCCATTAGATCCGCTGGTACTGTAAATCGCCGGACTCCAAAACTGAACTTGTGTGCTGAAAGCGAAGGCTGATGGCAGGGTCTGAACTTGGCACAATCTCACGGGCCGTGTTAAACCACGCACGCACGCAGCTTACAATGTACTGTTAGACTCTTACTATATTGAGCCTACTGTTTATAGTGCGAAAACAGAAATACTTTGCGTTTAAAAATGTATAATTCGGTAGCGACTGAAGACTATTTTTTTTAAAAAAGAATAACTAGGCTAAGATAAAACAACTGACAACTCTAAGAAGTAGTGATTTTGCAACTGATAACTTTTGACACCGCTTAGTGAGGATTCACCCAGCAGCGCACGCGATATGATGGATTTTGGCTTTGCATTGTAGCTTTACGTTGCAGCAAACTCCGGTTCAATTTACAAGTCTTTAAGCCTCGGCAGAAAGACTGAATTCTTTGTATTGATATTGACTAAGAATCACTTGTAACTGGTAGAAGTCTTAAGTGTGGTTCGTGACGGCGGTTTGCTAACACTACATTGAACGATGGAGCGACCATCGGTGGGTACGGAATAGTACTGAGAGTAGTGCTCGTATTTTAATTCAGGAACTGGTAACAGCTGGCGGAAGAACGGCAAGTTAAAAGCAGGACAACAGAAGGTCAACGCTGATAAAGAAACTCAGTAAACACAATCACACCCTAAACTAAAAGCTCAACACATGTTTAATACTGCTATATACTAACGTCATGATTTAGACCCTGTAACATCCTTTACAGATGCAAAACAGCAATAAGCATTAGCCTGCGTAGCAAGCGTTTCTGTGGGTTTTCAGAGCAGAGAAAGACCGAAGAACGCTTCTGTGGGTTTTCAGAGCAGAGAAACCCGAAGAAACGCTTGCTACGCAGGCTACAATTAACATAAAAATCATGTTATGTTAACTAGTTACAAGCTATACGCTAGAGGTTGATGAGACCCAAATACGATCTAAAACAGAGGCATGTGCTTCTTCTCCGAAGATTTCCGAACAGAGAATGTGATAGGCTTTGTTGTACGTTATATTAAATTATCAAACCAGTAGGATCAGTGATTGGCTACATACCTTTACAACTGATAACGTATACAAATTTTACCTACACTTCACTTCAAGGGAAGATAAGAGAACAAACGGAAGAGTTGCATGGACCTTTCTCTCCTCCCAAGCCCCCCTCCTCTTTTCTCTCTTCTCTCTCCGCCCTTCTCCTCCCCCCTCACTCGGCCCTTTGCGCTTGCTTCGCAGGCTAGGCAGTTTTCGATGAGGTCCAGCATCTAAAAATTGCTAACTTAAGTCGAAATCAGTATAGAACTTAGTAATAAGCTTGTGGTGTGTACAACATTTATAAAATATTTAAAAAACTACCTGAAAGAATGTAGGACTGAACTTCTGAAGGGTTGATTGAACCTAGTTTTTCACCAACGCTGTTGCCCACATTCTGTCCGATTATTCATGTTTCCCACCATTTGCTCTTATTCGTGAAATGTAAAGACTGTCTTTGCGAACAGCCATTTAGAAATGGTTATAAAAGTTTTTTTTCCATTGAACCAAATTCATCCATTCATGCACGTGTGTTTGGTAGAGCTGTAGCAGTTTTGGTCTCACTGGCGGTCAAATGATGTTAGCAGTTGGGTGGTATTACTGTAACTACCAACTGGTGTGAATAGTCCCCGGAATAACCTTTCAACTAGACAGTTGACCAGTGAGGATAGAGATTTGACCATGAAACTGCTATAGCGATAGTTTAAATGAACGTGTTACCAAACAGACAGTGCCGTTATTTCTATAACAAACGGCAAATCAAGTGTATCAGTGAGGCCAAGTATGAAGGTAGGACGTCGATTGAGTGACTACCGTAGCGATGAGTGTAAACGGCATTTCTACCAAACAGACAATCAGCAAGGATGGATATTGAACGAAGTTTTTACTTTAGTAATAGCTGGTGTAAATAAACTTTTTTCGGAAAAATATCAAGCAGAGGTTTTACGTTTCGCATAAACTGAAGCAGACAAATTTTCACATATCCCCTCTTCCACGTCATACAGTTGTGGTAACCTATTCTACATACACAACGCACCTTCACGAAGAAAATGGTATGTTTTTAATAGACTGTTTTGAAAAATTTATACTAAAGGACTTAAAGGCTACCGTTCATGTTGGAGCGGATCAAAACTTCGAAATTGGGATTTTCACAGATTATAAATATACATGAAATGAAATTCTAGTCAATATTTTTTTTTCTATACGTCTAATAGTTTCCGAGATATGACAAACGAAAGTTTTAACCGGAAGTAAGGTTGTATGACACGCGGTTTACTTTAGGAGTGAATTTCTCGAGACATGTTTTTGCTCAAACTACGAAAATGTAAAGGATCAATGCTCCCTCAATTTTTAGTGTCGTGCCGTCAAATTGGGCAAGTTGATAAAATAATAGCCGAAGACGAAAACCGTCCTGGCCAATTTTGAAATTCCGCTCCAATTTTTTCTTATGACTCAAACAGTGCAGTTTTGTATGCTGCAAATGGGGATTTTTCTTTAAATGCCTGCAGTAAATTAAATACGACTTCAATCATAAATCGCCAGGACGGAATTGGAGTAAAAATTTTGTTAAATTTCACAAACGAACTAGAAATGGTTGAAATTGAAACTGACAGGCACATAGATCTAGAGTGTCTTGAAATGAAATAAACAGTTTGAGTTACGATGCTCGCATTCGTTTAAAAACTAGAATATTAAAAAAATATTTCACCATCACTTAGATAATTTCATAAGCTTTCCATTGATATATAAATTTGTGAGAGTCCGATATTCATTAACGGAGTTACATACGGAAAACTAAATACACCGCTCAAGGTGAACGGTAACCTTAAAAGTAAAAGTGCTTTATAAAGTACAAGTGGTTCGCAATGGTGTCAAAGAAGTTACTTACTTTTAAGTGGGAATTTAGATGGTTCAGGGTGTATAGAAGCTGAACAAAAAAACTGATTTGAGCAAGATTGCATTTTATAGCCGAGATGTGACGAACACAGTATAACAAGGCTTTACAAAGTAGTACTGACGTCAGCCGGCCGCCATGTTTGATACATGTTGACAGACCAACATTGTGGCCAAAGTGTATTCTACAGATCAGAGTTAAACTCATTTTCAATGTTTAGCTTGCAAAACAATTTTTAAAAATGTTCAAAAGTTTGTAAACTTCTCTAAGAAGCTAATGGTAATACGCCAGAGGGAAATGATAATGGTAATTTCAGTGTCCTTGCCCAGCCTCAGGTTTAATCAAGAGCCAAGTTGAGGTTTTGGTTCTCACCAAGTTTAATTGCCGGAAGTCTTGGAGATAATCGGTTTTTATTAGAATTTAGTCCAGGCTGGGGGATTATTTATTTTTCTATTGATAGCCACGGGTTTGTGGTTTTATGCTACTCAGCTCACAGCTGGAAAACATTCCAAAGGAAGCAACAATAGCTGTGCACGTGCTAGCTACACTACTTCAGGCGGCTGGGTTGGTGCCTCCTATAACTTGCCTTCTGTTGACTACAGTCTTATTTATAGATCGCCTTTGAGTCCTGCGTGCAAGAAATGTTTTACTCTAAAAGACAGCATTAGCACATTTTTAAAACTTTGTCTATGAGTTATAATTTTGTTTTACTTATGATTGAAAGTTGAAGCAAAAGTGATTTAAGCCTGAAGAATAACCTGACTGCGAAAAAATGGTCTCATAGTTCACACTCATGACAATGACCGCTTAAAAATTGAAAAATGATCAAACCCCAGCAGACAGACAATTGTTCATTTTCATTTTCGAAATCAAAGTTAAATCGAATTAAAAAAATTTGATATGAACTTGATTAATTCTCTATACAGTAAACAATCGGTGTTTACTGACTGAATAGACGAGGACCGGAAACGTGTTTGAAAAAGACATCGTTTCAAGCGGAGACTTCCCAGAACGAAAGTTGTCTGGTTATAAGGAGTTGGAATTCTGACAAGTTTATAAGTATAGAGGCTGTTGATTGCCACTTCAATGGAGTGGCCTTCACCTCCCTGGCACTAGACATTGATCCAACATTAGCATTGTTTAACTTGTCCTATTTGTCTGTTACTTTGTCGTGTCCAAGACGCACTGCCAACCCAGTTGGTCAAAACAGTGTTGTTTCTACACTTATCATAGCAAAGCTCCATTTAGATTTCTTCCTGTTTTGTAATCATTTCATTTGTTTTCCTGTCACCCAGCCATCCTTCCCTATTCGTCAATCATTCTTTGTTGTCCTGAGGCCTTTTGCGCCGGCGTAATGGTTACAACTCCAATGAATGACCTTGGACCGTTTGATTGTCGTAACAACTCCCCAGAACGATATTGTTATCTTATAAATTATTGTATTATCTGAGTTAAGTTTTCAAAAAATCAATACGAATATCTGACCAGATTCAGTTTGCGCTGATTTCTAACTGTTTTCTTTTGTAGATACGTAAACAATTGTCAGACGTTCGGTATAGTTAAAAAGGGAACTATACTGTGTTTTAAATACTGTACTCTTCTTCAAGTTTTAAAAAGACTGAAGAAAAACAGAGACAAAGGCTCATAAATGTTTTTTGAGTGGCTATTTTCCTTTATGAGAAGCCGAGTATGTGGCATGGCTCACGCGAGTCGGATGGAATGCCGAGATCCGACCCTTATTGGCAGTGGTCAACTGTTTTGGCGTGTCAACTGCTTATGTTGTGTCTAATTAACTGTATGTGTTGTGCTCTGAGGGTGTCAGACATATCGCCAAGTAAAGATTGTTCTTTTGTGTTCTTTGTTTTGCACTGGTCTCGGTAACACGATGATCTGGTCAGCGGCGTTACTCGCCATCACGGTTTGCCTCACACCCATTGAATTTTCATCCGTTCTGATCCGAGAATCACTCACTTAGCTTTCAAACCCGTTCAAACCTTAAAGAAGGTTTGTTTAGTTTACGCTGTCAAGACGCGACCGCCACCGCGAGGACGTAACAGCAAAACAAAGTTACTACGCCTCTGTTTAAAGCGGTACAGTTACCCAGAGTCATCAAGGCCAGTTTCATTACCATTTTAAAATTGCAGTACAGTTACTTCTGCAAGTGCCAAGTTTAATATTTCCATTCTAAGTGGGAGGGGTATGTCTTAGGAAGTGGCACTAATTAAATGATCCCGTCTTTAGGCGGTGCAAAGAGAGAGAGAGAGAGAGAGAGAGAGAGAGAGAGAGAGAGATAAAGGTAAAGGTAAAATTTGGCTTTATTGACATGACTTTTACAGTATTGTCAAAGCTCATTTCATAACAATAACAC
>JAOBRG010392490.1:0-10505 GCA_027574985.1 Umimayanthus nakama | reverse complement strand
ACAGGAAAAGGGTCTCCTGAAGCATGTCAGAGAGACTAAAAATTACTCGTTGATTTTCTCCAAGTTTCACGCTATTTGTAGGTGCTAGTTCGATAATCATTTCACCACATGCAAACTAGGATAGTAATTCAAGAGAAAAGCTAATAAAAGAGGCGAGAAATTGAACTGAACAAAATGCCGTATGAAGTTTTTTTTTTCACTGAAAAACGACTTCCTCGAAATTTTGGCTTCTGCGCACGATCCCTTCCCCAAAACAAATTTGACATAACCGAATACATTTTCGCTTAATCTACAGAAAATTGGCTTTCTAAAGCAACCGTAGTTAAAAGAAGACTGAAAGAAAAACAGTCGGAAAGAAAAATCATTGTTGTCCATCAGATGCTTAGTTTTCTGCGTTAGACCCCTTTCTTGTCAACGGCGAAGATATACAAAAAATCTTAGCACTTCTCTGGTGACACTGAAAATGCAAAATCTTTTTTTATGACAAATTACTTAGTAGAACCAAGTTGTTTATTTGAAAAGACACAACATGTAAAACTCATACAAAACAACACCGTGGACCTTAATGTAATCAGATTTTTCCATAAAGTTTGAGGAAATTCATCATTGAACATCTGCCTAGAGTTAAAAATACATTTAGAAACTTTCATAAAACAACCTACATTTTCAAATGTTCCAAAGACATCCAATAATTTCCAAAGTTTTAAGAGTTAAAAATGTTTGCAACCGTTTTAAAATTAGGTGCAAAAGTTCCCAAAAATATCTCAGGAATTTTGTGTTCTTGTCTATTTAATAAAAGAAAATATATAAGTGTCTAAAGAGATGCGAAACTGTTTTTGTGCGGGGAAAACCGTTTTCCCCACTTACACCACACATTTGTTTTAGCACTGAAAACTGACTTGATTTCTTCTTACCCACATGTATGAATTTACAATAGTCTTTTACACAAAAAATGGTAATAACAAACTAATGTTCTGAATATTTTCAGCTGTGGTTCCACAACCATGCTCTGAGGTCAGCCCTTTATGCTTGTGCCCCAGAGGAGCCCTTGCGACCATCTGGTATGAATGTGGTGTTTGTACTGGTCAAATTCAAATATGTTGTAAAATGTGAATCTGGCAGTATTTACATGAATACGGGTTTGATCGAAAAAGTTGATACGCCTGCTCCGAGGTAAGGCTTTAGTTCGAAACCTCATCTGCGCATCCAATCCCACATGCCAAAAACATACTATACCCATTTTTTTTCAAAAAATAGTGCCATTATTTACATGATTCGTACACTAACTGGAAATCATTTATTTCATGGAATGCAATCAAATTTGTTTAAGGCATAAAACTCCCTAGAAATGTGAATTTTGCAATAATTTCATGAATATGGGTTTGATCAACAAGGTTGATATGCCTGCTTCGAGGAAAAGCTGTTGTTCGAAACCTCATCTACACACCAAATCGCACAAACGAAAAGCTTACCATGTTCATTTTTTTCAAAAAATGGTCTGCCAGTATTTACGTGAATCGTACACCAACTTAAAACCATTTATCATGGAATGCAATCAAATTTGTTTAAGGCCTAAAACTCCTTAGAAAGTTGTGCTATCAAAATTGTTCCCATTCAGATGTACTTGCCCGCGGTTGGCTTAGTGTATGTGCTGAACACTCTGCGTTTCAATGCGATGGTTTGATTGTTGCAGTTATTGTTGCACCAAAGAAAACTGAAAACGAACCAGCTCCAACAGAAGTGGTTTCCAATGCACCACCAGCTGATGATAAGAAAGAGCATAGACCAGAAGCCACAACAAATACAAACGAGACTACTCAAGCAAGCACAACCTCCAAGATTCCTCTGCTGCCGAGCATGGCTCCCCTCGACGTACATGAAGAGCCTAAATCTGTGTATGGCCACCTTCAACTGTTGTTTTCACAGCTGCAATACAGTGCAAGGAGGTGAGAAAACAAAGTCATTGATGACTTCCTTTTTGGAGCTTTGTTTTAGCTGATTTAATGCGGCATCTGCCAGAGAAAGAGAATGATGCATGTAGAGTATTCGCGTTGTTGATAGTGCTATATAGCAGCTGTCCATTAACTTCAACTTGTCTTTCTCTTTCTTTTTTTCCCCTTTCCTGTCTCTTTCACCTTCTTTGCTTCAACCTATCTTTTCCTATTTGACTCTTTGTCCTCTTCATCTTCTCATTCACCATTTCATTCACCTCAGTTTTCTTCGTCTTTAATTTTTTTTAGCCCTTACCTTTAGTCCTTTCCTTTCCTTTTACCTCAAAACTAAGAATGCGTCTATTTCCACAATCTTCAAATCATTGCAAGTCAATTAAATGATAAAGTAAAACAGTCATAGTTGTTTCACACTCGAAACAATTATAAAGAAGCTAATTTAGGCAGCTGCCCATTCGATGTTCAGAAGATAAATACGTTTCAGGAAAGTCGCCTTCTTCATCCTTAACTTCTACTTCACTTTTGTTTTCACTTTCAAATTCAATCCATCCTCTTCCTTCTCCTCATTCTTCTCTGTAGCCTTCTTTGTCTTTGCTTTCTCCTTCAACATACAGTATTTGAACCTTTATCTTTAACCTCCTCTTTTTCTATTGTCACATTTACTATATCATCACTTTTTAAGAAACAATCTTTTTAGCTTCACTTTTTCCTTTTCTTAATTCGTCTCGTTCATCTTGTCGTTAATTCTTTTACCTTCACCTTCGTACCCCATCCTCTTCCTTCACTTCATTTATGAACTATCTTTGTCGACAGTCTTCTTCATCTCCACTTTCTCTGTCGCCTCTTTGTTGCCCTCACTACCAACCATTCCCTCTGTCTTCACCGTACCTATTTTCTTTGCATTCTTCACCTTCTCATTCATCGCCTTTTTTACCTTCATCTTAAAACCTCTCCTCCCCTTTATCTAGTTTACCTTTTCTATGATATCGTCTTTACCTCCACTTTTATTTCCTCTTTGACCTTGTTGTTTACCTTCACATTCAAACCACTCCTTTACCAAGTTTTACCTTCATCTTTACTTCCTTGTCTTCATCTTTTCGTTGACCTCTTTTAGCTCGATCCTCAACCATTGTTATTTCTCTCTTATCTCAACGGCCTTTTCTATCCTCTTCTCTTAGCCTCGCGCTGACTTTCTGCCATCACCTTGAACCCCACCTATTCCTTCATCTCATTGACTGTACCATCACACTTTCATCTTCAGCCTCCTCTTCTTCCTGTACATCAATAACATTCTTTGTCACCTTCACCTTCATCTTTTTTGTCTTTATTTTTTCCCTCACATTCATTCTTCCTCAGTTCGCTCACCCCTACTATTTCTTTCACCTAATTCACCTATTCTTCGCCTTCTTCATCTTCTTGTTTCCCCATTTTGCCTTCACCTTTATGCATCTTCCCTTTTTTTCGCCTGCATCACCCTTTGTAGCTTTGTTCACATTCTTTTTACCTTCATTTTCAACCCCTCCTTTCCCTTAATCTCATCTGCCAGTTTAATGCCTGGTCCATCTTCACCTTCTTATTCACCTTATATTTTACCTGGCCTTCACCTCGTTCGCCCCCAATGTAACCTACATCATCTTTACCTTCTTTTCACCAGCAACACCAATCATTTTATTCGTAACCTTGTCGTTCGATTCCTTTATTCTTGTCATCTTCAACTCCCTCCACATCTTTCACCTCATTCACGTTCTCCGTTGCCTCCACCATTCTTACCCTCTCGTTCACCTTCTTTTTGCTTTTATCTTCAGTCCTCTGTTCTTCCTTCATTGCAATAACATTCTCTATTGTTGTCATCATCACTTTGTCATTCACCCATTTTCTCTTCACTTTCAAATTTCTTCTCTTATCCATCTTTTCTGTTGCCGTCTGCTTCTTTTCCTACTCATTCACCTTGTTTTTATACCTCACTTTTAACGTTCTCGTTTTCTCTCATGCCGTAACATTCTTTGAAGCCTTCTTCGTATTCATTTTTACCTTCAATTTGAAACCCCTGCAGTTTCTTCACCGCGTTCAATTTTCAGTTGTCTTCTTCATCTTCAAGAGTCGTTGAAAGACACTCAGTTGTTGACTTCACGCCTGTAACAATTACATTTTACCCTCTGATGTTACAGATACATCGATCCCATGGTGTTCATTAACAGCTTAGGACTTAACACAGCTCAACAACAAGATGCGCAAGAGTTTTCCAAGCTGTTCATGTCTTTATTGGAAGAAACGTTGTCCAATCAGGTACATCCAAATAAATTAGGAATTGTTCCAAGCTGAAGCTTCTTCTTTGTCTGATGTATTAAATAAATGTTTTGCCTTATTTCTTATGTAGTAATTGACATTTTTGTGACGATTTAGACTAGTGTTTGCAATGTTTTTTTCGTCACCAAATATTCTGGGGGTTAGCTGAATGGCAGATGTGGTGTATGGGTGGGTATGTGTACGTTGAGATGCATATACTAGCATATACTGGTAAGTGTGAAAGGCAGAATGTTGAGAAACGTAACAGCCAATCTGCAGACAGCAATGTTTCGTCCTTTAAGTGCAGCTCAGAAGAGGATTTTGAAACCAAACTTCTGCAATCCAGAGTGCTCAAACTCAAAGAGAGTGAACAAGCATAATGCAAACCGTATGGCAATATAAGTCATACTATTTGCAGCAAATAGTGCATGTGTGTTTGTGGATATATATAACAGTTAAATGAATTACATGAAGGCGGTTAATCCATGATTGTTAGTCTGAAGGCAGCTTCATTAATCCCGAGTCATGGATTAACCACCAACATGTAACTCATGTAACCAGGGTTGCCACGGTCCTTGAAAATCCTGAAAAGTTCTTGAATTGGCAAAAGAAAATTCCAGGCCCTGGAAAGTCCTTGAATTTGGGTTGCGGTCCTTGAAAATCCTGGAATAGGCACAATTTTTCACCTTTACCTGAAAAAAAAAATCAAAATGAGCTGTTTGTCATAACCGGACATGATACCGTAGGTGTAACAGTGTTTGAAAACGTAAATAGAGGCTCAAGATTTTCCTCAGAAGCAAATCTTATGAAGCTCATTTCTGAGTTAATATACAGATTAATTAAGTTTTATTAGTACAGAAGGTCCTTGATTTTGCTCGAAAAGCCCCTGGAAACGTCCTTGACTTTCGCATCCAGTTAACAGTGGCAACCCTGTGTATCTGTCATCCTGCACTAATCCTAAAGTATCGAGCACTTTCAATGCCAGAACCCAACCCTAATTTTGTTTTAACACATGTCATACATATTCCATGTAAAGTCCTTATCATATATGGACATGTAGCTATTCCAATGTTTCTTGTGTTTTGCTGCAAGAGTTAAATCGTTAAATGAACTAAAGTTTTCTGTTTTCACCTCGCTAGCCCGACCCGGAAGTACAGCATGTAGTTCAAAAACTGTTTGGTGGTGACTACTACTATGTAACCAGGTAAAATCAGCGTCAGGGTTTGGTACATGTTACGTATACTAAGACGCTTGCTAGTTATACTTCATGTAAAAAATATCCAGTTGCACTTCAGCAAAAAAGCAACTTTTTTGAGAAGTAACGCGTATGTCATGAAAAAAAGACAAAATAGGGGATTTTCAAACATATCTGTTCATGAAATAGGAAAAAAATTGGTGAGCCGTCACCATTTTTCCTTTCAGTTGACAATTCTAACATTTTTGGCGTACCAGTTCTCTTTTTTGTCCTGTCACTTGGAACTTGGTACCCTGCTATTTCGCGCCCTGCACACACCAGAAAAGTTTTTGGGTTTTAAGTCTTGCAAAAACAACTAACAGGAAACGCTTGTCTTTTTCGATACAAGCAAAACAGTTTTGATATAATTTAGTTGGGATTGCAGGAACAAGCTCAAGTTACGCATCGATATTTTTTTATTTGATATTTGGAATGACAAGCTCTATCAGTTCGACTTGTTTTGCAAAACCCAAGAAAGATCTTTACATATCTAGTCTCAATGAATTTAGCCTGCACTAAAAAGACTGAGAGTTGTTACAGGTTAACTAAATGGCAGTGTGTCTCCACTTTCAGGTGTAGCAATTGTGGCACTGCCTCCAAGAGACTCTCGAGGTTTTACGAACTTGATCTGAACATCCAGGGTCACATTTCTCTCAACCAGTGTATTAAAGAATTTCTCAAGGTACGTCTTGCACTAACTATATTCCAATTTAGATTAAAAGTGTTTTGAAACGGAAAAAGTGGACATTCTTTGCATTTGTTCATATTGGAATCGTTTGTTTATCTTACTACACTCTACCCTGTACATCGCTTAAATATTCATGCAGCAGGGTGGTGTTAATGAAAAAACTTGTCCAAATAACAAATACAAATATAAATTGTTTTATTAGAAATTATTTTTTATTAGGAGCCAGTGAGCAGAAATGCATATCAGACTATACCTAGTAGAAATAGCAGCATTCAATCTAAATTTTAAGTGTAAATGCTTTTCATTTCTTTGACAGGAGGAAAAGCTGGACGGTGAGAATCAGTACTTCTGTGCTCAGTGTAACAGCAAACAGAATGCTGCGAGGTACATCGAGTTAAACACCCTCCCGCCAATACTCAACCTGCAGCTGTTAAGATTCGTCTTTGACAGGTACACTGTTTACATGGTGATTAGGAATAGACAATTCTATCACACGATGGATGGCAAGAATTTCTTTCAATACCTGAATAGGGGAGCGTAATACATAGGAGGGCTTATTTGATAACCTAAGTACATGTATAATTAATGTCAGCAAGTAGATGGTCCTATAACCAGGGTATGTTGTACCCGTGGGGGCTTATAACGAGCGGCGCTTGTACATGTACTGTAGCAGGGGGAAGGGATGCTTTTACCGATTTTTTTTGCCCTGTATTATACGGTGGCAGGTATACTAGTTATTGGGCTAGCGACGGTTAAAACTATGTCTTAATGCTGCTTCTAACGAGTCAAAGTTTTGTTAAGTTCGTGTGAGTTCCGGAGAAGATACAACTTTACAACTACAACTTTATTCAATTTATATTGCGCATGCATCAATGCTCCATTTTCGTATGCGCATTACAATATTAAACAATTAAAACAAAAATTAAAAACTGGATCAATTACATGTAATTTAAAAATTGGTAACCAGAAAAGGTTGGTTCTGGTGTATTTGAATGTCCTAAACTCATTTCTTCCCTTGTCAGCAAAATAATTAGCTATCTAAACTGTTGTCACAAGACAAGGTCGGAGCTAGGTTTTCAGCAATAGGAAAAGAAGTGTATCCAAAAACAATTCTTTGTGCAATTGTACTTTTGATGGTTTTTGGGGGAGGGGTAGTTGGAGAGTATTGCTTCCCTCCCTCCCTCCCCCACCACTATCGCACTAGCTACAAGCACGAAAATCCGTTGTTTGCCACACAGTTGATATGTACTCGGGGGTTTCAGTAGGAATTTTCAAGATAGGTCCCATGGACCACTTCTGTTCTTGAATTGGGGTCCGAGTGAAGTTTTGAGGGGTCCTCCCAAATCAAAGAAAAAATTTCGTCCCTGATGTAATGCTTTGAATTTTGTCGCGAAGAACACACTACACGAGTGCGTATTTTCGAGTCTCAGTCACATGATTGCTCAAACGTCTTTTGACATCCCAGGTGCAAAACTAAGAACTACTAGCTACAGTTTATCGTCATTTTGTCGTTTCTGTGAGGATCATTATAAAGCACCGAGTATTAACCCTGAAACGGCCAAATGCTCCATGGAAATGGTTTTGCATTATATATTGTTTTTGATTTTGTTTTGCAAAATCGAGCTCGATGTAATTTTCCATTGTATATATTTATTATCTTATTTGTTCCGTCTGTTTAAATTGATTTCATTGTAGATATTTGGGTGGAACAGCGTAGTATGTGTGTGGTTGTTAATGTTCCTTTATGTTTCTTCCCCACAGTATCAGATTTACATGTGTTTGCAACTATGTTTAACCTTTTTTAACTATTACTTATGTACATATGCAGTGAAAAGGGATTTGATGAAGAAAAACCACCCATCTCTTCCTGTGCTCAATGAAACTTTCTGTTACCTAAATTTTATCTTACATCCAGAGAGTCACGGTGTGCATCTATCTCCTATCAATCTTCTGTTTCCCTGTGACGCATTTTATTTTAATTTTTGCGTCCCAACTAATTTTTTGAGTAAAATACGCCATTTGTTACGTCAATCCCTGGTACTAATATTTTCAGTGACATTCAATCAGTTTCTGGAATTTATTTCTTGCACTGAAATCTCGTTCGCGTCCAATCCGGAGTTTAACAACTATTTGGATTTTTTTCTCTTCAGAAAAACTGGGTATAAAAAGAAATTGAACAGCATAAGTCAGTTTCCAGACCTGTTGAACATGAAGGACTATCTGCAGAACGATTCAACTGGCAGCGGAAAAGTAAAGATGACAACACCACAGCGTGCTAAGGGCTCTGCTCGGAATTCCCCAAAGAATGAAACCCCTGTCAAGAGCGAAGCCACTCCGACTGCCCGAAAGAGTGAGCTCCCGGTGGTCAAGAAACAAACCATTCCACTTGCCGAGAAGACTGAGCTCCAATCAGTCAAAAAAGAAACCACTGCACTTTCCCAAAAGACTGAGCTTCCATTAGTAAACAAAGAAACCATTCCCTTTGCCCAGACGGCTGAGCCATCGTCAATCAACAACGAGACCACTCCAGTTTCGCCAAAGATGGATCTGCAAGACTCTTCACTCAGCAAAGAAAAAGAGAAAAATGGTACGTCCAAATGCTATGTAGAAATACAATTATGAATACACAGAAACCTAAAAAAGGAAGTTGGTTAACCAATTTACTGCCTGCCATGATTTTTTTCTTGTTAAAAAAAGATTAAAAAAAGTTATTGATTAGTGAATCATAGGAATAGAGAACATCAACGTTTGCTCTCAAGAAGAATCAAAGAATATTTTGTATATTCTACTCTTGTTTACTCCATGTGTCTTACTATATGTAACCAATTCGAATGAAACACATCCTTGCCAACCATCCCGGTTTTATCAGGACAGCCCCGACTTCTTACTTTCAGAACCTTTGAAGGTTCCAATTTTTAGCATTTGAGCCAATAAAGGTTCCTGTTTTTAAAGTAACATTTAACACATAAATCAGAATTTAGTTCAAGGTCTATTTTCTGCCAATTGAGATGAAATTTCCTCCATAGATACGAATGGCTTCTGGATTTCGGTGCAGAGTGCAGTGCATCCTCTTCCCCAGGTCTTCAGCGTCCAATGAGCCCGCAGGGTTTGATGGAAGCTTTGGTCTATGGGTAAGGGGGGCGGGGGCGAAGGAAGGGGGGAGGGGAGCGAAGGGAGAGGGAAGGATGAGGTTAAAGCAATGATGAAAGTGTCCCGATTTCTGGTTTCGAAATGTTGGCAGGTATGAAAATATAAAAATGTCGTCTCTTGTATACACCCAGAAGAGCAGTTTTAGTCCAGTCATAGAGTTGCTGTGGTAAATTAACTTACTCAGTATTTTGGACTCTCTCTTCAATTGCCGTCAACGCGAGTGCCACTCCAAGAAATTCCGATGGCTAGGTTATCCACATTTACATTGATTCAAAGCTCCATGACTACATACCTCAATGATGAGAAGAGAAGGCCAGAATCTGTTTAACACTTTCAACAGCTGTAAAGTAATCAGGGCAATCAACTTTTTTCTTTCTTAACTCGCCCATGGGACAAAGAAAGTTCTGAGACTCGCTTGTCTATAAGCAATTTTCACTTGTCCAAAGAAAATGCTTGTACACATATTTGCTAAAACTTTTGAAAATATCATGTCACAGTATTGTATTTACCTGTCGAAGGCTCATACAAAATTGACAAAGACTTTCAAAGCAGCCATTTTAGCTTTGGTTATTTCCCTTGGTAACAAACTCAGATTGAATGATGCATCAAACCTGCTTGTCCATGCATACAAGTGATTCAGCAAAATTAGTTGTCCACAGCTAAAGTAACTCGTCTTAGACGACCAGACGAGTGAAAGTTGATTGCCCTGAAGTTTCCTTTAGTTTCTGCAAGAACCGTAAGTTAAAGTCTTGATGGCCATGAGGCGGATATGCTAAGTGTCGTCGGTACCACATAATCGACAGGGATTCTGACTCTGATAAAACAATGACGTTTTACAACTTTTTTGCCTTGTTGTGGCATGAAATAGTTCGCAAATTTCTTGTGAAAGTTGTGAGTTGACACGACATTACGCTGGTTTGCTTAAGTTCAACGCTTTCTAGTGCAGTAGCTGGGTTTCAGTGTATTTATATTTCTTTTGAAAGCCTTTAACAACTTTCGGTCAAGGAATGTATAAAACGCCCTTCGGCAACCTTCTTGAAATGCTGTTTACACAACTTGTCTTTTCATGACTATCCTCACCCATTCGATCAACCAGCTACATAAACTGACACATCGCTATATAATGGTGATGATGATGGTAGTGACAACGACAATGATAGTGCTAGTTATAATAATAATAATAATAATAATAATAATA
>JAOBRG010392479.1:0-10505 GCA_027574985.1 Umimayanthus nakama | reverse complement strand
GTATGCAACAATGCGCAATGCACAATGCAATAAAACAGAAGACAATCTGTTTTGAATTAGAGGCTCATATTTGCCTGCGCAAAACTGTGTTTTAGTACACTTTACTTGCTGCCAGCCGGTGGCAAAACCCTGTTTGGGTTAACTACATGTTTGCGGTGATAACTGACTTGTTGGTAACAAGAACAGTTTGAGAACCTTAGAGGCTCAAATTGTGCAAAAACTTAAGACTGAACAACGAGTAAAACTTTTCCAAATTTAACTACTTCTTACAGTAAGAAATAGCGTGTAGAATGGTGGCAGTCTATATTTAGTTTAGTTGGCTACTCTTTAGCGCATTTTTTTGGCAACTGTTCTGTCCACTTTGGCTTTTTCTTTATATTATTTATTCAACCTACAGTAATCCTGAGGAGTTTGATTTTAGTTGAGGTTTTTGAGTTTCAATTTAGTCAGACGACAATTGAACAATTGTAGAAACTATCTTTGAAGTGTAAAAAGGCTTGAGCTGCCGCATCCTGTACGAGTCGGCATTTGGGTTAACTCATTTAAAAAATGTGATCCAAAAATCATTACATGAACTTTATTATCTGTACTGTAAATAAATAAATAAATAACTTATTAGATAAGTTGGGTTTTTTTTGGTATCATAGTCTATACCAACAATTCATACAAACTGGTTTTATAAACTAGCTTTCCCGCAATTTTGAAATTAGACTGGTTGATCAAGATTTCGTTGGCCTAAAATGAACTCACTAAAGTAATTGGTCGCTTGAATTAAGAAAAACTGTACTTGCCGTTAAATATTTTTTAAGATATCCGGCTTACAAACCACTGTAGAGGGATACATGTAGCTGTATCGGAAAAAAAAAATAAAAAAATATTGTGCTGCAGGCCGTAATCTGTGCAACATGATCACGGCTCAGATCAAACGACAGCTTTAAGTTTACCGATTCATTATTTTGGTTAGTGGTCGTTAGTGGGATGTTTCATCGGTTTAGCAGTGTTTCAGTCCTTTTTGAAAACAGTCCAAACTACATTGGCATTCAGTGCAAACTAATAATCAACCTTCGCCGTTTTGCTTAAGTTTAGCGGTACTGAGTGCAGAGGATTTCGTCTCGGACAGGGCCGAGTTGAAGTGGGATATTAAAAGAGTTGGAAAGGACGCACAATCAGACATTGCACTCAAAAACACTCCTTTGTTAGTTGAACTGGTTTTGGCCCTCTTTGAACAGCTGTCGCATGGAAGTTGTATGTCGGAGGGTGACGGAGAAAAATGTGTTTTATCAAAGTGTAGTATAATGTAGATACATCCCCCTTTTCCCTTAGTCCCTTAGACAAAGGTTTTTGTTCAGTCAAACGTCGAAAGTAATCGACACGAACAACAAATTGTCGGCATCAATGTGTCTACAAGCAATAAAGGTTAAACCACAGCTAAAGACCATGCCGTGACCAGTTAACATGACTCAAGAACCCCAACTCGAACCTTCGAACAGGTTTTGTTCATATTTTGTTGAAGTCAAACGAGCGAATCAAAACACAACGGGGAACTGGTGCGAGGCTGTGGACACGTGACCTACTTTATAAATAACGTGGGTTCACTATTCATTTCGAAGCCATCTCGAGAGCTCTGTCTGAAATTAGACGAGGAAAAACAGGTAAAATCTCTACTTGTTGTCTTTGTATTGTTACCATCTTCTCCAGTACGTTAGAGTTTTACTTTATCTTGCTTTTGTTGAAGTTAGATTCTTCGTTTCGCGTCTTTTTTTGCCGTAATCGTTGTTTGTATTTCGATCATGTTCGCCGGTTAGCTTGTAAGCTGTTGTTTATCATGAGTTGTCTGGAGACTTCAACACAAATTCTTCCGTCTATGAAGTAAATCGGTGTGATATGTGCTTCCTTCTCTATTTATTAGCTTCATTAGTGACAAAAGTAAGTGTTCATTCTAAAAATGGAGCCTCGGAAAAGAGATTCACTGTGAAATAAATACGACTTTGGACTGAGGTCGCTATATCTGACCGGCCGCCGATGATGGCTTGAAAATAGTTCACTGGCATGCTCAGTTGTATAGTGTCATGAAACTATTCTACAACTTTACGTTAACATGATGTTCATACTATTCTAATGAAAGACATAAACAACCACATAATTCATTGGCTTCATCGTGAGATGAGTTTTCACGTATCATAACTTGGGATCTTTTCATTTTTTTATTTTCCCGTGGCACTTAACCGTATATATCGTGATTTTTTAACACTAAGTTAGCTTCCTCGGTATATTGAGACCGTATCCAGAGTAAAATACGAGTCGTTTCAATTCGATATGCAATCACGAATGTGTACAAGGAACACCGGAAAAGTAAACTTGGTATTGTTAAAGGGGTTAATTGGAAGTTATGAAACTACATACTGAATATTCTAAACGGACTGTCTACATTCTAGCGTTTCGATGTGTTCGTGTGTATTGCACAATAGTCGGGTAGCAGCTATGTCGCCACTACAATAGCTCTGATAGCACGGAAATTGAGTTATACAGCTGAAGACTTTTGCCAAAAAGACAAGTTTAAGTTTTATTTCGGTCTTGTCAATCAAAAGTGCGGTGTCTTAGCTTGAATGTCTGGAGAAAAGTTGAAGAAATTCAGACATTAGCCCGTCCAGCCGAAATGAAAGCTGATCTCTGCAAATCAATAATTTTAGTCCTTGACGTTTTTCTCGGTCTACTAAGAAAGGTTGTTATTTTTGTAGTTCTGATTTCCGATGTGAGAAAATGACTTGTGCGTTGCTGTTTTTAGTTTCATAATAATTTTTCATCGACAACTGACCAGCCCCATGTAATAGTACTAATACTTAGTTGTGTTTTCTTGTTTTTCGACAATCAAGTCAACCTCAACGGGCGAATGAACAATGAGGATGTTTTAGGATTTCAAAGAATCTAAACTAATAAGTATAGACTACAGTAAGTTGATCATTAAATAACTGCAAACAGTTTTAGCTAAAAAAATCGCCGCATTGACCGGTCTATAAGTGAACGTATCATGACGCTACCTTTTTCAATTTTTCAAACTAAATTTAGGTCCGGGATTTAGGTTTGCTACTTCTTCTGTCGGCATACAGTATTAAAAAATATCCGTAGAAATATCTAAAGTTTGAACAGCATTTACTGTTAGCAATCTAATCGTCTTTTTTTCTTAAAATAATCAAACCGACAAAAACTTTCAGTATTTGGTATGATTTATTCAAAACGTTTTAGAGCTAAAAGTTTTCTATAGTCTGGCGTAGCACTTGGACAGTTTAGATAATGCTGAAGTAAGTTAACAAACGAATTGTCATGTTGCAGGTACAAAATCTGAACTCTGAAGAATGTTACGACGAATCAAGCTGGACGTGAATCCTTACATCATCTGTGTCTTGTGCGGAGGATATTTAGTAGACGCCACAACTATCGTTGAATGTTTACACTCGTGTAAGTTGTTCAAGAATCCGAATTCACGTGTCGATGTCCTATTGCTATGCCGTGCTAACTCGTTGCGTGCCCTCATATGTTGTTTCATATTTATCGAGTTTTTTTCTTGCACCAAAATTACAGTAACCTTGACAGTTCGCGGTTCTGTCTTTGTAGCGGTAGAGTGGCGCATTAGCCCGAACGTGAAATAGACGTACAGGGGCAAATTGTAATATTCACGGAAGATTTGCATACAGTATTATAAAATTCTAAGACATGAAATACCAAATGGTTGCTTTTGTTATGAGTGGGCCGCGATCAGTTTACAGCAAACCATATTGTGGGGAATTTTCTTAATGTTGCCTTTAGAGTACCGACTATAGTATAGGAATCTAACGTTGGTTTAATCGGGGATGTTAGATTCTAAAACTAACAGAACCGCAGCCACGCGTTTTTGATGACTTTACGTGAGCGAACCTGATTGCACTGGGAATATTTTGATGGAGTTTGTCATCCGTAAAATTATAGTGTTTTATATTCTTGAGATGATCGCGCCATATGCTTGAACTGATCGTACATCAAACTAGTGACAAGCGTAGCAAGGGGATAAAAAGACAACTGAATACACACAAGTGCAATAACCACAGAAATGGTGTTAGAGATGGCAGCTATCTGAAAAGGTTTATCTTAGGACCTGACTCGAATCCGTCTTCGAGCCAAAACATTTCTACATCGTAAGACACAGCATCATTTGATACCCAAGAGTACTTTACAGAAATTGCAGAAATATGTCTTTAACATGCATCGAAATTGAGATGATATTATCTAACACGATCGACTTTAAAAGCCACGTGTGATTGCAGCTCCACAACATTGTACTGTACAGGTACTGCTGTTCAGTGTTCGTAAATTACTGGTGCTGTTTTGAAGAAACTGCCATCTTTGGCCCGTGGTACTACTGTGGCGAAAAATCGATGCCATTTATCTTCATTCGGCAGCAAGGAAACCAATCCTTGAGCTGAATGTTGTCATAAAAAATATCAAGGTGTATGTGTGTATAATTACATTTGTGCGTTTGCTTCTGGCCTGCTGCGGCACTTGTAAGAATGAATATCGTAAGCTGATACACTGTGTGTATAACAGTATAAAACATTAGAGTGCCAGCTGCCTTGTCCGCTCGTAGATTGTCAACAGTTTCATTTTTCTTCTCTTTCTTGTGTAGGAGTTGATCTCACTTATGTGGCAACCGCAACTGAAACATTTAAACTATCTTTTTCTCACCCACGAAAATTTTTCGGAACGTTTGGTATGAAAAACTGTAGATGTCTAGCTTTGCCTTCAGTCTACTTTGGCTTTCAGTCTTCGAACGGGGAGCATTAACCTGTTCAATTTATCTCGCAGCCTTTTCTAGGATTTTGATGATCTCGGTTAGAGACACACTAGAAGGTGCCAACATTTTTTTGCTACCAGCGGTCACCAGGATAACTGAAGAAGTTTTCCTGTACAAAAATATATTTTACCTTTTTTCATAAAAGCGTTGTTTTAAAAAGCTCTTCCCCTATTTTTGTTTCACTAAACCATTTCAGCGGAGGACCGGTGTTGTGAATCAGTGCTTTGCAAATTCATCCTCAAATTCTTTTTAACGTTCCCTAATATTATGCATAAAATAATTGATCTAGTTGAAAAATCGGGATCTTATAGATCTGAAACAAAGCATGAGCCTTAAGGAGATTTTAACTTGTTCTCAAATTCGAGTAAATGTTTGCCCCGGCCTTCTCATAAAGTTTCAGCCGTTCTTGTAATGGAAAAGCACACAATATAGAGTATTAGAGTGTATGTAATATACTGATTCAGGTGGACAGAGTTATATTTGATCATGTAACTATGATAAGCCTGACGTGCCCAGACGTTACAGGTGTGCGTAGGTTGACAGGCTAACAAATTGTTGTATGCGAGATTGGCACAGTTGGTAGATCTCTGATTACCAACCAGAAGGTTCCGGTTTCAATCCCTGGCCTGGTCGAGTGTTGAACTTTGAGTGACCTCCTTTCGCCACAGCGCTCATGGACAGGAAAGTTAAGCCGTTGGTCTAGTCTCTTGACAGGCTATCGGGGGACTTAAAAGAACCCACACACTTGTCACAAAGAGTAGGCTAATGCCGGTGTTGTGGGCTGTTTACGGTCAAACCAGGTCAAGCGTTTTACCCAAGAATCAAGATTTGATTTTGTTGTTCATAAATTGA
The DNA here is from genome assembly GCA_027574985.1 of Umimayanthus nakama. Classification (NCBI taxonomy): domain Eukaryota; kingdom Metazoa; phylum Cnidaria; class Anthozoa; order Zoantharia; family Parazoanthidae; genus Umimayanthus; species Umimayanthus nakama. The sequence continues at coordinate 4,828 of JAOBRG010392479.1, read as the reverse complement.
ATTCAATCTTCGTTCGGACTTCTCAAATATAAATCGAAAAACGTACTTCTCAAATCAAACATTGATTTTTGTAGTTAAATTTGTTTGGATTACTGAACAATAGCCGTCATGTGTCTTCTCCCATCCACCTCCCGAGCCATGTCCAGCCTTCTTCCTTGGCTTTGGTTGATAGATGAGACTTATTCATTTGTACATAAGGCTGGCTATCGCCATGGATATTCTCGCACTGGAATAGAGATCCAGAGAGGTTTTTCAGGTTCGTAGACACGGCAAACACTTCTCGTCACATTCTCGAACGTTCAACTTACGACCACCATTGTTCGATACTCCAATCAAATTTGGATATTCAAATCAAGAAGTCCATTTTTCGGTTTAAATTTGAGTAGTTCGAACAAAGAATGGATTCAAATTCTGAACAACAAAATCAAAACTTGATTCTTGGGTAAAACGCTTGACCTGGTTTGACTGTAATAGAGAGGGCCACTGGATCATCATCAGTGATCTAAACTTACTGCATGCCGTGCGTCACCCTCGGTAAATAAAGTCGTTATTGTTGTTATTATTATTATTATTATATTGATTTATTATTGTTGTTGTTATTGTTGTTGTTATTATTGTTATTATGATAACGGCCGGGTAAATAAAGAACAAAAGAGTAAATTAGTGATACAAATGTTAGTCCTGCGAGAACTTGGTTTAGACACACAATGTGATGTTTGAATAAGATAAAACTAAAGTATTTGGTACTTCAGTTCAGTTAAAGCCTTAATTGTTCAACAGAAAGACTGGATACCTCTTCAGTTCCAACGAATAAGTTCTTGTCCAGTGCCGGATAAGTATCAAAAAGGTTGGCCAGTTTATCCTCTTAATAAGGTTTTACCCGCGCTATCCAGCAATTATGAATTACACGCTCTGTCTTATAAGTCTCTCGCGACTTTGAGGGCGGGTTAAGGCCAGTATCGTGAAATGTGATTGTATTCGATCATCAAAATTAAATGGTAGACGGAAAATTACCCTTTGTCAGAGCAAAAACTGCTCTAACGAAGGGGAAATTAGTAAAAAAAAGCAGTCACCATTAACGTTATTTGCGTACGGCTTCAGTCTGCAGGAGTTGTATCGTGAGTTATCTTAGGACGTCGTACAACTGTCCGGTCTGCGATGTCGAGGTGCACAAAACGAGGCCGCTTTTCAACATAAGGTGTGAACTGACATGAAAACGTATGCACTTAAGCCCGGCGCACACTAGAGCTATCAGCTGAGCTAAGTGTCACTCGTGTTCCTCCAGTGTGCGGTGTCGTTTTCGGTGCATTTTGCCACGCGTGCCATCGGCGCCAAATATTCAACATGTTAAATAATTTTGTGCACGAGTAAACGTTTCCTCCAAGTGTGCGCGCGTGCAAAGCTATCAGCTAAGGAAAAGACACGAATAAGTTGTGTAAATACTTGCTTAAAATGGCGTCGAGCAGTGCGTTTAATAGTTGCTGACGAAATGTTGTAAGGCAAGGTAACACACATATGTTGGCTGATCATTCCTGCTTGTGCGATATATGCTGTCCGGAGTTCCAACGCTTTGTCCACATCCTTCGATGTGGCGGCTCTAAAACGTCTTCTTCACAATAAATGAAAACGACACCGCACACTGGAGGAACCTGCTTACGCCAACTTTCACGAGTGACACTTAGCTCAGCTGATAGCTCTAGTGTGCGCCGGGCTTTATATTTTAGTCTTTTCTGCTTGTTTTAGAGTAAGTATAACTCTAGGCGATATTTGGTTTTTATAAAGTGTTTGTCTCCTGCTCATTTACAGACCAGACCGCGTCCTGCAAGATATCGTGTACAAGCTGGTACCAGGACTGTATTACGGTGAGAAAGAGTTCAGTTTACTTCTCTCTATCTCCTGATTTCTTGAGTAAACAAGTTCTTTTGTTGTAAATTAATATTTAACAAATTTTTACCATTTTGTTGTTGTCCTGTCCTGTCCTTTTGTTTCTATCACGCGCTATCATGGTTATCGTCATCATTGTCAAATTCTTAATCGTTGTCTTTATCGTCATAATCATCGTTCTCACTTTGGCTCTTACAGTCTTCGTTGCTTTATCACTAAACCATTATCATCTTCACCTCACCACCATTGCCATCAGTATGATAATCGTCACCATCACTGTAAGCATTTCCATCTCCATCATCGTAACCATCACAATCACAATCGCCATTGCCATCGCCATAGCCATCGCCATCACCATCGCCAACGCCATCGCCATCGCCATTGCCATCGCCATTGCCATTGCCATCGCCATCGCCATCACCATCGCCATAACATTACCATCAGCATCAGCGACACCGTCAGCAGCACCATCACCATAACATCATCATCAGTGACATTGTCACCGTCACTATCACCATAACATCATTATCAGTGACACTGTCACCGTCACCGTCACCATCACCGTCATCATCACTGTCACCATCGCCATCACCTTCACTATAACATCACCATCAGCGACACTGTCACCGTCTTCATCACTTTCACCATCGCCATCACCTTCACTATAACATCATCATCAGTGACACTGTCACCGTCACCATCATCCTAACATCACCTTCACCGTCATCATCACTGTCACCGTCACCATCACCATAACATTATCGTAACCATCACAATCACAATAGCCATTGCCTTCGCCATAGCCATCGCCATCACCATCGCCATCGCCATCGCCAACGCCATCGCCATTGCCATCGCCATCGCCATCACCATCGCCATAACATTACCATCAGCATCAGCGACACCGTCACCGTCAGCAACACCATCACCATAACATCATCATCAGTGACATTGTCACCGTCACCATCACCGTCATCATCACTGTCACCGTCACCATCACCATCACCATAACATCATCATCAGTGACACTGTCACCGTCACCATCACCGTCATCATCACTGTCACCATCGCCATCACCTTCACTATAACATCACCATCAGCGACACTGTCACCGTCATCATCACTTTCACCATCGCCATCACCTTCATTATAACATCATCATCAGTGACACTGTCACCGTCACCATCATCCTAACATCACCATCACCGTCATCATCACTGTCACCGTCACCATCACCATAACATCATCATCAGTGACACCATCACCGTCACCATCACCGTCACCATCACCATCATCCTAGCATCATCATCAGTGACACTGTCACCGTCACTATCATCATTATCATAACATCACCATCACCGTCATCATCACTGTCACCGTCACCATCACCATCACCCTAACGTCGTCATCAGTGACACCATCACCGTCACCATCACCCTAGCATCATCATCAGTGACACCATCACTGTCACCATTGCCATCACCTTCACTATAACATCATCATCAGTAACACTTTCACCGTCACCATCACCATCACCCTAACATCACCATCAGCGACACTGTCACCGTCACCATCACCATCACCATAACAGCATCATCAGCGACACTGTCACCGTCACCATCACCATCACCCTAACATCATCATCAGCGAAACTGTCACCGTCAGCAACACCATCACCCTAACATCACCATCAGCGACACTTTAGCCATCACCATAACATCATCAACAGTGACACTGTCACCGTCAACATCACCAACAGCCTATCATCATCATCACTGTCACTATCACCGTCACCATCACTGTCACCATCACCATCACCGTCACCATTACCATCACCATCACCGTAACCATCACCACCACCATCACCATTACCATCACCATCACCGTAACCATCACCACCACAATAGCCATCACCATCGCCATAACATCACCATCAGCGACACTGTCACCGTCACCATAACATTATCATCAGTGAAACTGTCACCATCACCATCATTGTCACCATCACCATCATCGTCACCATCACCATCTCCATCATCATCATCATCTTCACATCACCATCACCATCACCATCACCGACACTATGACCATGACCATAACATCACTTCCATCGATCTTATAGCGATGACAACCACCGCCTTCAATAGCATCCTTTTTTTTCAGGGTTCTTTGCCATCTGAGTTTTGTTTTCCTTTTGTTAATCTTGTTTACGTTATTGTTTGTTCTTTATAGTAGTTTATGTTGATAAGTTATTGTTAACTATGTTTGTTCAATTTTCACGTTGTTTAAGCTTGCCTTCTGTCTTTGTTGCAGATGAACTCAAGCGTCGTAAAGCGTTGGAAGCCGACACCAGGCCAGAAACCAACCAGCCAAAAGCAGTCAGTGGTCAGTTTCATACATTAACACTATAACGAGAGTCACTCTGCACAATTAATTTAATTCAGGTCCACGAGTCTCTTAGTCACCGAGTTAGAGTTACCATTTACACCCATTTAACAGTTGAAACGTAGAAGAATTAACGCAAGCCATGCAAACCAGTAAGCCTGATTTTTACGAGTAGTGGAAGAAAAAGCAAAGAGACAAATGCAAGCACGCGCTCCTTGCGTCCTTGATAGCGAACCATGAAATAAGCTTATCATTTTGAATCACTTCCTTCTACCTCCGCCTTTTTGTCTCTTCATGGATGTATTGGTAAGACCCATAAGGAACCTTGATTAATTGCGCTGATTAGTTAACCGAAAACAGCCCTCAAGTTTTTTTATGCGGTTGCTTCATGTTCCATTTTCAAGAAAAAAATGTCAAATCAAGAGCAGTTGCAGGAGAAAGGAAAAATTTCCGATCTCATAAAAACAAAATGTGTAGTTCTTTTTAGGTGCAATTTTGTGTTTCTTGCTGTGTGGTTTGTCTGTTCATCGAACATGATTTTTGGGTTTTCTGTTATGTC
>JAOBRG010392468.1:0-10506 GCA_027574985.1 Umimayanthus nakama | reverse complement strand
ACAGCGCTGTCACAGCGATGTGTACACTAGTGTGACAGCGCTGTCAGTTGCCACTACTTTCACAGTGATGTTCACATAACGTAAACATCGCTGTCACACTAATGAGAACATCGCTGTCACAGTGCTGTCAGTTGTCACCGCTGTCACACTAGTGTGTACAGTAATGTCACAGCGTTGTCATTGTAACCGTTGTTGCACCGTTGTCAGTTTACATCGATGACACGCTAATGTTGCTGCCATCGCTGTCACAGTACTGTAATTACCATTAATGTTACACTAGTGGCCTATTGTCACCGCTGTGACATTGGTGTGGACAGCAGTGTGGCATTACTGTAAAACTCAACCGATGTGCCACCGCTGTGAGATTCCTCCTGTGTACTTAGAAACCTACAATAAAATGTGTTTTTGATAAATGGAAAAGTTACAATAAACTGTTCAAATGCTGGGATTTAAGTAGGGTAAACCAAGTTGAAGTTATGTCATTACACTCTACGCATCACTACCAGAGTGGAGTTGACAAGAGTTCATATTGCTGTTCTCCTTTGGCTGAAGACTATTAAAAAAAACTAAGGTGTATCCCCTTTTTCCAAGAAGCTAAAATAAATAAATGTTCAATTATTTAGAAACCATTCGACGGGACTGCCCCACTACATAGAGGATGTTTTAAAACGAAACTGTGACGTTCATTTAAAGCGGAGCAGACACAGCGCCACAAACTTGGTCTGTCCCCACTTCAGAATAGAAACGAAACAGAAGGGGGTGAACTTTTACATTTTCTTCAATAAAACGCTGAACTCGTTAAATACTAAATTGAAAAGGGTAGACTCGATGGGTAGTTTTAAAACCGAACTTTTTAAACATTTTTTGAGATTAACAACACTCTTACACATTTTACCATTTCTTAGCTCATCGTTATGACTTTATATGTATGCAAACTGTATATTATTTCACTTATTATATTCTTTGGTCATATTGTAAATACAAAAATAGCGTAGGTTAGTAAACAGCATTAAAATTCAGACTTGTAAATTCTATTGAGGGCCACAAGTTTCTCAGTTTTTGCTATCACGTGTCAACCTCCCTAAAAAAAGTTAATTTAGGAGCAGGCATAGCTCAGTTGGTTAGTGCGCGGCCTTCGGAGCCGGAGGTTCCCGGTGCAATCGTCGGTGATTCCAACGTCTGTTTAGACTTTCTTCTGGTCTTTGTAGTTTGAGCTATAAATACCCTTAAAACGGAGCTTTGACAGAAGAAGGGGGGGGGGGAGTAAAGTGCGCACCGAGGGCCACAAGTTTATCAGTTGTTAACTGTCACATGTTATCCTCGTTAAATAAGGTTGCTTTACCTTTTTTAATTAGTATTATTTACTATTATGCGTGTCCTAAGGATTTCGCCCCCCCCCTCCCCAATATTTCTCCCTCATCGGGGCTAAATCTTCAGGTAATTTGTTCCCCTTCCCCCCATGGCCAAATCACTAGGAATCTCGCCCTCCCTGCGCGAGCCCCTTTAGGGTTCCCCCCCCCCCATCAAAGAGAAAATCTTGTATTCTGACGCAGTTACCAAGAATGCTTCTGAAATATGATTTTTCAATTTATTTGATAATGGATTTGCGACATTCAAAGCCAATATTGTTTGATGTTTTAAAAAAGTTGGAGGTTGACGTACCTGTAACGTGATTATAGTTTTGCAGCTACGAGCCTGATTTTATTGTCTTTTTGATATAGCCAAATTTATCGATTGTCTTGCAAAGGAAGTATTTATTTTCTTAAGCAAGTGCTAAGAAGTGTTCTTGTCGTTAAAAGTAAAAGAAAAGTCGGTATCAAGATAGAGCCAGGGTGCATAATTCATTTTCGTAATAGAGAAATCGCTTCAAAATTTGCAAGCTTTGGAGTTTTAATTGTATTAAGAGTTTGAACATTTATCAAATTCATGCAAAGTCGGCCACATTTGGCAATACATATTCACCTGCAGTTAATTTTACACGTCGACATGTGCAACAATTTTCTGAGGAGATTTAGTATGTACGATACAAACATCTATAAAAAGATTTTTCCGCCATTCCGCAGAAACAAACGCCTAGGCACTAAATGCATCAAAAAATTCTTTGCCATATTTTTCATTAGTGACCAGAAGTAAGTAAAAAAAGTAAGTAAAACTCTCCATTGACGTGGAATAGCATCTACCAGTGACATATAGGACAATCCTTGAATGTCCCATTTCCCCCACCAAACTGACTTTCCATCAGTTAAAATAATTTTATTGCTCCATTAATATCCGTACTTGATTTTGGGTTACTTTGTTCTAATTCTGACCATGCTCTCAGGATCTCTGTAAACTGGAGGTAGATCTAAACCCAATCTTTTGGTGTCGTGGAATGATTTTCCACTGCACCTCTTCCTCGTTTAATAATCGTTTAACCCAAAGGATTTTTAATGATTTACACATTAAAGGCATATCCGGGATTTTCAACCCTCCGTTTTTTATACTTTGTACCATTGGGGTTCCCTTGACCTTTGGGGGTAAGTATTTCCACACAACATTTCTTATAAGGGAGTTAGAGGAGCGTCACATATCGATTTCTCCACGAGAAACGTCATGGCGACGTCAGGGGGTGGGGGTTTGGAACAGTGGGATTTTTTAAGTAAACAACGTGGGAATATCGATAATTGAGGGAGAAAACTCGAATTTTTTAAAATTTCACTTTTATAATAACAAAATCATTGCATAGCTGTACTGACATTCTGTATACTAAATATAAAACACATGAAAGCAGATACGTTAGTGACGGAGACGGAGAGGAATTTTATCAATCCATAACTTGAAAGGTGCAAAAAGAATTCTTTTGTGAAAAATATTTGGTTAAAATCGTGAGTGACAGTGATGTATGTACTGATTGCACCATACTGTAGTTTATTGTCTACGATATCTTGTTGCCCTTATCGCGTGGCCCCGCACGAGGGTCAGTATTGAGGAAAGTTTGAAGACCATCTCAGTTGCTCTGCTATTAAAGACGCCTTTACAGCTCAAGATGGTTTAATATCCAGCATGAACAACATGTGAACTATCTTTAGCTATTTTTATTTCTGGTGCCGTGACTCGTGAGAAACTCTGCGTGCTATATAGTTTCTACAAAAGAGGGACTTTAAACTATTTCGTCCAGAGGAGTCTGCAGAATATCCTGGACATTATACTACCTTTTTGGAAATGTGCAAGATTCCAGCTTCTGATGTCAAAGATGATGACGAGAACCAGCCTTCGGTTGCAGCCGAAGCGCTTTGGAAGATGTGAGGAATGTCCTTCCTACAGCTTCTCCTCCAAGACGGAGCAGGCGAGGCATACATCCATATACCATCGGCACAGGAAACCCAAAAAGGTCACTTCAACTGAACCTGGAAAGGAGTTTACGTGCAACCACAAGGCAGCGGGTGCTACGTGTGGTATGGTATTTTCATCTTACCACAAGTTATAACAACAGAAGCTGAACAACGGTCACGCCCGGAAGGCATCGGAGCAGCCACGCAAGAGAACTACCAGAGACACCATCGCCCAGTTTCTACAAACCAACAACAACAACAATCAAGACCAGCCTGATGTCCAGGGCGATGTATCTGGAAGTTCACTAGCTGGTGCATCAGGTCAACCTATAAAACGGCCGCGTGTGGATGAGAGGCTTGTGGGTAAGACAGTTAAGGTGAAGAACGATGAGGGTACATCAGAAGAGAGAGGTGATGGACAGTGGTGGTAGCTGAGAGGGTAGCAGAATTCAGCTATCTGGTGTTCTCCCCCGACGATAAAGAAATATCGGAATTTAACAAAGAAATTGTTGTTCTTGAACAGGGAGAATCGAAGATTGGAAAGAGCGTGAAATTACTCTTTGCAGCAGATGATGGAGAAGATGAGCTGTTTGACGGAATTTTTGTCAAAGCCCTCAGTGCCAACAAGCTTCAGGGTTTTTTCTCGATGACCATCAAATTGATGGTGTGAACATAAATTCAGTCCGTTTTGTTTGAAACGCTTGAAAATTGGCTGTTTGCAGATTATAGATTACTGTTAATACTGTTTATGTCGTGGACGTTTTAGTTCGAGTGTATTAAGCCTTTTATCGAGTCCTGATGAACACTGTTCAATGTTTTGAAAGATCACAAATTTCAGATTTTATTATCGACAACAGTTTTATATGATGACACAACTATGAACATTACAAAATTGAATTTAAACAATCGTATAAACAAGAGTACTGATTGTATGGAATTTTCAAGAGAGAAACTAAATAGCTTAACACTGTAGAAACGCTTTTATCATTATTTTGTGCATTTCAGAACATTCCTGGGATTGATCAGGTTTAAAAAATCATCAATTTGACTGCGGCGTCCAGCATGCGCAAAACAATTTAGAATCGATTGAATCAAAAGACAAGTCAGTAGTATTAATTCATGTAGAACTTTATGCGTACTGTTAATCTGTTTTAATACCGAATTGCCCTTTATAGGACTTTAGGAGGCTTTTATATAAACAATGGGTATCGCGTTAAACATAAGAAACATATAGATTATTTCGTCTGACGTTTCTCAGGGGGGATGGGGGGTGGGGGTTGAAAAGAAACGTTGCCGTGACGTTTCTCATGGAGAAATCGATATGTGACGCTCCCCTTAACCAATTTGGGAAACGATTGAGATACGTGTAGTTTGCTACACGTGTTTAGATATTTCAATCATTTTTAGGACACAAATTTTGCCTATGGGCGTTAACCCTCTCACGCTCCGCAATTTCAAGGATTTTTCTAGTTTTACTAGTTTTTCCTGGAAGTTGAGGTTTTCATTTTGAACTTGTTCATTGGAGAAGTGAGTCCCTAGTGCAGAAATTGGTATTTTAGGCGACGAGATGCCAAAGAGATTTTCTTCTCCTCGCTTCATTGTCCCAACCATATTCCTTCACACTTGCTTCTGTTCAAAGTTAAGCTAAATACTTGTCCAAATAATTCTATAACTCGGAACGCTTCGTTGGCTGATGATTCATTATTGACAAATATTGTAGTGTCACCAGCGTATTGCGTTATCAGAAGTTGCTTGTTGGAAATGGAAATCTCGGTTATATCTTTTCTTGACCTAAGGAGATGTGACAGAAGTTCGACTGCGATTACAAATAGAGAGCCTGAAGGGGGGTCACCTTGTCTAACACCTCATTTAATAGGGAAATAATTGGATGAAAAACATTTATTTATTATGCAACTGTTTGCATTTTTATATAACGTGAAAAACCATCGTATGAATGAGTCGCCAAAGTTAAAGGTTTGCAAAGCTTTTGTAATAAAATTGTGTTCAGTGCTATCAAAAGCTTTTTTGAAGTCTAGAAAGAGAGTTAATCTGGGGCATTGCTTGCAATCAGTGAAATGTATTACGTCGTCGGTAGTCCTTATACATTCCTGTATAAATCTCCCTTTCACAAAACCTGCCTGATCAGAATGGATTATGCTGGGAAGTACCTTTTCTAGTGGTAAAGCAAGCGCTTTCGAGCCTGTTTTAAAATCTACATTTAAAAGGGTAGTTTGTCTCCAGTTTTCGATTTTTTTAGGTCCTCTTTCTTTTTCGGCTGAGTGACTGTCAATTCCTCCCATTTGTACGCTTCATTTAAGGAGTTTAAAATAAGGTTTGATGGTTTGTCCCAAAAGGCTTTGTAGAATTCTGCTTTAAGTTCATCCTCTCCTGGGCTTTTAGCCATTTTTCATAGCCTCCAACGATTGCTTGTCGGTTTCACTGAGTTTCGTTCCCTTAGGAAGATCAATAAACATTTCGAATCTTCGATATCTGTTTTGTTTGATGAATAAAGGTTACCATAGCTGGCTGCACCTTGTTTCAAAATTTCTTTTGGCTCTGTTATTTCAGATTCAGCTATTCTTAATTCTGTAATATGTTTTGACTCAAAGTTTCTTTTTTCTCAGTTTGCAAAATACTTCATACCTTTTTTTAGCCTTTTTCATACCATAGAGCCTTGCTTCGTAGTACAGCTCCTTTAGCTTTATTTATAGCAAAGCTTGAAGTCATATTTTTAACTGTTTCGTATCCAGCTAACGATTCTTAGTCGGTATCATAATCAAATTTATCTAAGTATTGGGAGCTCTTTTTCTAGTTCTTTCTCTTGATTCTTTTTTTGTTTAGCTCTTGTTTTCGAATATCTTATAGCAAAGCTTCTTACATCACACTTAACTAGTTCCTATTTGGTTCTTTGATCCCTTATGTACAGGTATAACACTCGTGTTTCGCGTTTCTGATTCTTCTACTAGTTTTCTCGTCCCTGTAACGAAGTTATCATCTTTCAGTAACTCACAATTGAATTTCGAAAATCTAGGTCCTCAGTGATTGTGAGGCTTAGATACTAGAGTTAACGTTACTGCGCTATTGTCCGGAGCGATGCTAGGTATTATTTCACACTCGGAAACAGATTCGGCAAAACTTTCAGAGACTAGACATAAATCTAATCTGGCTGAACGATTCCTGTATGTGAACCTGCTTTCACGAGGATTTCTTTTTCTCCATATATCTTCGAGTTCTAGATTAGATATTGCTTTAAGTAGTTGGTGTTTACCTTAACGTTTACTTTCCCTTATAGATGTTGTTCTTCTGTCTGTAAGCGTGTTCAAGGCCAAATTAAATTCCCCTCCGAGTATTAGACTATCGATGAGCATATATTTTACACAACAATACAATCTCATTGAAAATTTTTGCGTTCAAAGGAATGTATCTTTTGTTGTCATATTTTACTGCTTCATTAACCGTGATAGCAACTCCCGCTCGTATTAAGACAATACATCCTTTTGAATGCGTTGATCCACAGCTTACAAAGACACTGCCCTCACCCCATTCATTCCTCAGCGTGTTAATGTCGCTCCCTAAGGAATATGTCTCTTGTAACAACGTGATATCCGCTCGACGTTTGTTTTTTAACCCATCGAAAGATTGCTCTCCGCGTACTTAGTCTCTTATTCCTTTAGCGTTCAATGAAAGCATTTTTATCTTTGCCATTTTGTTTTATCATTTTTATAAATTTCAGAAATATACAATTTACCCGAAGTTGCATCTCAATACTGACACGTACGCTCTTTGACAATAAGCCTATCCGATTTAAAAAAGGCAAGTTTGCCTTGTTTTCTGGCTTCTACTAGCTGAGGCACCTGGAGCTTCCTTTCTGTCGTTTCCCAGTCTTTGTTTGGACTTTTCTCCACGCCATCAATACGCTAGTTACAGCGTCTACTTTGATTCACTAAGTAAATGACTTGCTCTTTAAAATTACCGATATCTTACTCGAGTGTGTCGACTGTGGTTTGTTTGTTGAGGGCTTCCAGCACAAGTTCCATGTCTTTTTGTGTGTATTCGACACTCAACTCTAGGTCTCTCACAGTTTGCGGCAAGCTGGTTACTTTTTCATTGGCGTCCTGGAGCTCCCTGACTTCCCTGCATGTTTAACTTTTTGATTTTCTTGTTTGTTTCTTCCAAAGCTGCCTCAAAATGTCTCTTTGCTCATCAAGCAAAGCAAGAGTGATTTCGATTGTTGTTGATTTGTAATTGTTTGTTTGACTGTTATTAAACAGAATCCATCGATGGAGATGATTTAAATTCATCATTGGAAATGTCTCCGATGCATGACACTCGACACGCGGTTTATTTCTTTAAATAAATATCTGCTCACAATCCTCCTGTAAACTTTCTGCCGACAGTTGATTGTTCTGTTGTCTCGATGTTCAAGTTGCTAATCTTCGTTTGACTTGCACTGGCAGGAGCTGGCCAAAATCAGTCGTGTACTGCGTGACTGGATTGATCGATTTCCTATGACGTCATACAGTCTTTCATTCATGTGTCATCACTGGAAAACCACACTCCAAATGTAAACATTTTCGAAGAGCTTCATGGCTCAAGACTTTTTAAAACAATTTTCGATGTTTCTGAAGAACGAAAAAAGATTTTGCTTTCAAATTTTCACATTGGGTACAATGTGGCTTAAATGTTTGGCAGTTTGACACGCTAGAATCGTGTTTCGCTCAAAAAGGTCAGTCTGGTAGTTTAAAATATTTAAGGTATCATACCCTTAAAAGTCAAGCGAGAGAAGCACACTCTGTCTTTAGCGAAAAGTTGTATCAGCAAGATATGCCCATAATTTTTATTGACTGTTTCAAATTTAATAGGGATGTTTTAAGAAGAATTACTGTACCTGACAAAGCATTAACCTTAGGCTGCCTTTTATGCAGTTAGAGTCTACAAAGAAGGCATTTTCTATCATTGCTGTAGAGTTTTTAAAGTAAACTTGAAATTTGTTATTTAAAAGATGGTAGACAGCAGCAGGTTTTAAAACCGATTTAATTATTTTAACTGGATTGTATTTTTGTATTTTTTTTGTAAATTTGCTTTTTTATAGGGCCTCTACTGATAGTAGTGATTTTGTAGTTAATTACTGAAAGAGGAACCCTGGTTAAATAAAGGTAATCATAATCAACAGTATTGAAGAAACATTTTCACAAACTGAGCCACACCCTATATTTTAAGAGAAAATGAAGCTAAATTTAACTTGCTAAGACTTCGTACTAACTACTTGAAAACAGCAATATGTTGTTGCTAATGGGGCATCCTTGTGGAATTCCATCTTTTTTTTGATTTCTGTTACATTATTTCGCCTGGGCAATTAAGAAGGAAAATTAACAGTTTCCTTTTTCAAACCTATTAGACTGCCACACAGCAATCACGTAAATCAGTACCGTGGAATTCCAAAGTACTTTTTTGGGGGGAAAGGGGGTCATTTCTTTCAGATTTTGTTTGTTTAAATAAAGAAATGAGTGTGACATACCTTTTTGGAAAGTCATGGTTTCTTTATTTGGTTATTACTACTTGCTGTAATTCCTCCCTCCTTGTTTTGAGTTTGGCGATGTTCGCTTGCAACCTTTTGCGCAGTGCTTTGAGACCTCTTACTTTGGCAAATCCGTTGCGGTTTTCTTAAATTAAATACAAACGTTAATGTTTGGTGTTTTCGTGTTGGTATCAACTGACAATCACTTATTGTTGATAAGAGAGGGTTTTAGAGTGCCTAGCCTATAGTACAGGTTCGCTACTTTTTGGAGATTGTTATTTTCGGTTTTCTGTTTTGGGGGGGATCGTCACTATCGAGGATTCGTTTTGTTCAGAATTCTACGACAATAGGCGTTTTCACTGTTTTCGCTGCCATCTTGACTACTACTGTACATGTAGGCAAAATGGCTCAAAATAAGAAAGTTTAGATAGTAGTTCATCGTCTAATATCTTTAATAACACTCTAGTTTCAAAAAAGTTATGAACTGAAAACTTTAATGTTACGAGAGGGGAACTGAATGCCAAAAATTTAGGCATTTAGCCGCAAATGAAAACGTCTAGTCACAATTTGGAAATTTCCATATACATTTCTGTGTTGTCACCTGTATTTTACCAGCAGAACGAATGTATGGAAAAATATGACTGGTTTTGCAATTGTGTTATGTGTCTACATTCCTAAAACTTTTGTATACAGTTCCTCTCTCGTAACATTAAAACTTTCAGTTAATGAGTGTTTTGAAACTAGAGTGCTGTCTTTGTTGTTGCAACGTTGTAAAGCTACAATCCTGATACTTGCTTGCCTAAAGTACCAATTTAATTAAAAACAGATCTGTGATATCATGTGAACTGTTAGAAACGAACCAATAGACTTGGTGGGAGGGATTTTCACTCCCCAAAAAATCCATGCATAAGGATAATGTCAGAGAAAAAATCATGCAATCACTTACAGAACAAAAAAATGTAATACACACCCATAAAAATCGTGCATAGCAAATTCATCTGAAAAACACATACCGGTACTTAAAGCTTATGACCAACCTTATAAGGGATTCAGAGTATAAACTATCTCATGATACTGAAACAAGCTTTTCTGAACTTTTGACAGCATTATCAATGGATTTGCCTTTCCACTAAAAGAAGAGCATAAAGTTTTTCTGTTGAAAGTTTTGATGCCATTGCACAAGGTCAAGTCATTGAGCATGTATCACCCTCAGGTATTGTTAAAGAATGTTATCTTGATGCGATGTGCTTCCATCATACACTGAATATTGCATACCAAACTGTTTGTACCAAGTACAGTATATCATACCAGAATGTCTGCACCATCGACACGTACTGTATACCAGGCTGATTGCCCAAATCATATGTACCAGACTGTCTGCACCATATACTGAGTACCAGACTGTCTGCACCATGTACTGTGTACCAGACTGTCTGCACCATGTACTGTATACCAGACTGTCTGCACCATGTACTGTGTATCAGACTGTCTGCACCATGTACTTTGTACCAGACTGTCTGCACCATATACTGTGTACCAGACTTTCTGCACCATATACTATGTACCAGACTGTCTGCACCATGTACTGTGTACCAGACTGTCTGCACCATGTACTGTGTACCAGACTGTCTGCACCACGTACTGTGTACCAGACTGTCTGCACCATGTACTGTGTAC
>JAOBRG010392457.1:0-10506 GCA_027574985.1 Umimayanthus nakama | reverse complement strand
CAGCAGTATGAAATGATAGCAAACATGTGTTTCTTAGCGTCGTTTTATTGTTCCGACTGGAATTTCCAGAAAATAAGGACAATTTAAGAACAATTTGAGGCTGAAATCGCCAAAAAATTAAAAACAGTCCAGGCTCAGCCGAAATTTACTGGTTCTTAATAATAAAAAAAAGCGTGTATGCGCTCACTGCACTGGCTGCCGGTTAGGCAACGGGTTTATTTCAAGATATTCTTAATAACTGTTTAAAGCGATACATAGACTTTCCCCTCAGTATATTTTAGATATATCAACGTAAGGCAGCAAACCAGATATGGTCTTCGCTTATAAGACAGTATAGCGCTTTATCCTCCCAAAGGCAAATCCGTGGCAACTCTAGGGGATAGGTCGTTCAGTGCAGCGGCACCAAAATTATGGAACGGCATCCCAAAAATCAATACGGAAAATAACATGCATTAAGAAATTTAAATCAGCTTAAAAATTTTCTTTCTCTACAAATCTTTAGTTTTGAAGCTATATGTATCCATATTTTATAGATTAGATATAGGTCCAATTGTATTTTATGAATAGTTTTTACCAATGTTGTTCTTTTTAATTATAGTTATTAGCTATCCTTATTGTAGTGCGCATTTGAAAGTTAACTGATTGTATTTGCGCAAAATAAACTAATAAATTATTCTTATTTTATTATCATTACTATTGTCATTAATAAGTGAATGGATGAATGAATGAAACAAGCATCCCAGGCTCTCCTTGCAGGTTTGGGGATAAAAAAAAAAATAGTCGCTGATGCGATGCGGTCGAAGGGGGGATGGGGAGTGTGAAAGAGGAACAACTTGTCCAGTGAATGTAAAAGCTCTATTCAAGTGTACTAAACCACTGTCATTGCAAAACCTGTATATACAGTTTCATTTCTAGTTTGTTCTTGAGTTTACTTTTAAATTTTTGTCAAGTATTCTTAGTCCACAGAATCGACAGCACCGTCACTTAATATGCATGTTCGTATTTCAATTGCGAAATGATATACCCATCGTACGATAAGCGTATGTAGCCAGGAAAATTGTCAGGAAGCAAAAAAATTAAACAAGTTCAAGTTGAATTTATTCAGCACTGTCTCAAATAATTAAGTACAGCAGTATACTATTCAGTTTATAGCTGGAAGTAACTGAGAGAGTGTAAAGATAGAGAACAGATTTCATAAGCAATGGGTAGAGCGAGTACACGTGCGAGTGTTTGTTGTTGCTTTTTGGTTTTGAGACAGATTTGTGATAACAAAGGATTCCTTCCGAAAAAAGGCGGAAAAATGAGTGAAACGACGATGTAGAATATACTTCCAGAATTGTATTATCCCGCAATGTTAACTGCTTTAATTTGTCCATTGTACTTTTTAAATATTCTAGCTTGATACAATACATGTAATGTTTTATGCCCCTTCCACTCAGCGAATCCCGAACGTTGGTGGATGTTTCAACAAAACAAGCTGTAACTCTAATTGGAGAACACCACTCATGATCAGAACAGCAACTCACCCGCTTGTTCTCTGCTAACCTGGAATCGCTCGATGATTTGGGGTATTACAACACCAAAGCTGAAACCAAAGCCCTGAACTAGAGATGCGTTCGCCATAGCGCAAATACAAACCAGCCATGACCATGGTCCGTCTTGTGCACTTGTGTGGGCGATAGTGTGTTCGACGCCGCTGGAATTGTTTGTAGAAACGTATTTCTTCTTTTTATTCTGAGACATATTGGACAAGTTCAGCTGGGATAGTCACCTTTCTCTGTCTCGGCCTGTTAGTGTATGTATTCTGACTTTGTTTTAAAAATGCTAATTCGGGTTCCTGCTGATATCAAAGCCCAGACAAGTCTTTTGTCCGAGGTGTGAAAATTATAACAAGGTTTTGCAATCAAGCAAAGTAAACTAAACACTTTTGTTCAATTTTGTAAAATTCATGCCATAAAATAGTTTAGGCTCTATCCGATTTTTAAGCTTTTCGTGGAACTGAAAAAGCTAGCAGAGAGCACATATTTGTAATGAACACCACGAACTCCCACTGCCTTTGAGACCTGGTGAGACGGTGTCGTACTAAGCAACTGAGATCTGAAACGGTGTTGTATCCCTTGTGATGGCTCCGGCGCACAGATAACAGCGTCAAATAAAAAATCGATATCTATTGTTGATACACGAACAAATCGTTCCATTACAAAATCCTCTAGTTTTATGCCTATTATATAACAATAAACACTTTTTAAAATTCATTTAGCACCTACTTTTCCAACTTGCGAGTCGTGGATAAAATTTTCTATTGTAGGACACCTGAGATAACCGTGAGGACTACAGTATTTACTCGAATAAGCGCAGCAGCTTTATAATCTGTGCAACGCCGTTTTTGAAGATAAACAAGGAACTCAATCGTTTTCATTTTGAAAATTGGTATTTTTGTTTCTAAGAAATTATTCTTAACGCTCTTTCATCGAGTTCTCGCTTCAAAATCTTTGCGTCTCGACGTGAAGGCTGAAGATGTTTTGTCTTTGTTAGTTTGTAGCACAACACCTTTTTACTTTAAAGTAAACGCCGCCCTCGAATAAGCGCTACACCGCAGACACAAAGCATAAAATAAGCGACGCTTATTAGTAACAGGTGGCTTTTATTGAAGGGAGAAATTACAGAGGAGGTCAGGGTCAATAGCTGTGTTAGTTCACCAAAGGCAGAAGACTTACTCAGACAAGGGATAAAACTTCCTGTACGTTAGTAACGGATGGAAACTAGGTTAAAAATAGTAAAACGTAGTATACAGTCTCAAAGCTAACTAAAGACTGAAAGTTACTTGTGGTGCCTTGTTTAATCGAAGTTAACCTGTTTAGCTCGAGTTTCTCATTCATTACTTGCTGCCAATAGGGGAACTTTTCAAAGACATCTTTTGAGCGACACCCGGCTAGCAGTGAGCAAAGAGTTAACTCAAGCTTTTAACTGGGAAAAGGGGTATGTGTCACCCTTTTTGGCCGATTTGGTCTGAAATTTGGTGTACATTTTGCCTAATTAGTCTGAAGTAGGGTATACGTTTTGCCGGATTATTCATTTATTTATTTATTTTTTCAGAAACTTCCATCCTTTGCGTGAAGAAAAAAAAGTAAAAGCAACAAAAGATACAGACATAATGTTAAGCTGGATGAGGGGCTGGCGAACAGACTCGTAGTCCCGGCAAGCGCCAAATAAAATTTCAAACATTTTAAAACAGCATTTACGGATCGAACTAAAAGAAAATATAGAAATAACGCTTGTTTAAAACTTGAACAATCCTGGCGGAAAGACTAGTCTGTTTCATTGGTCTGAAATGGGATATAGAAAACGAGCCAATGTTCGGTTTGATTTTGGGATCAGGGTTTTAAGGTTTTGGCCTCCCCCCCGCTATGGAATAATATTGACGAGCAGCCCTGGGGAAAATAACTGAATTTAAGTAGCACGGGTACACTGAACACACACTCAATAGTGTCAGCACTTTCCAGATTATAAAAATATATGCGAATCTTAAGGGCAAAAGTGAACTTACATATATAGATTTTAGTTTAATACTATTTTATTGTTATGATTTAATATCAGTTGCAGTTTATCCTTTACTTACTCATCTTTTTCTTGCAAGTTTAGAGATGTTGGTCTTAAAGACGTTCATTGGCGAGCTACAACGATGGCCAACGGTCTTTCAATTGCAATAAAAAGCTCGATATAAGTATTACGTAACTTATTTCTAAGTGAAGATACTTGTAACATTTGGTAAGTCAGACTTTCTGCAACTACCGTTCGTAACTATGCAAAATCATTTCAATTCTTCCCGGAACAATATACTACACATTGCATCACTGTTTTACTCCTTTTACAAATACAAAACAAGTTTCGTCTTTCCTTGCTTTGTTTGTTCCAGGTCGTAAAACGAAGTACTATAACAACGGTTGATCGTGATAAATATGACGGGGATAATCGTCCAAATTGACGAAAAACACCTTTGAAAGTTAACAAATATATTATATGGGTGTGATCACTGCAAAATTTACCCCGTTAGAAAAGTAACCGCAGTGTTGCAACAAAGCAGACGATGGTAAACTGCGCTTTTAATAGTAAGGTCTCTTTTAAAACAACGAGTAAAACTCACTTTGAAAAGTTTCTGAAAATACCGTCATAAAGTTCCCTTTAAAATGATATTTCTCGGTAACAGACACAATACACCCTAAGAGTTACCAAAATTTCAAACCCTATAAAATAACGACAATCATCCCCATTAGGTCACGTATATATGGGAGTTATCCACCTCCCGGGACTTGAAGTACTAGCCGAAGTGCAAAACCCAGCTGCATTTGCGTTCGACCGCGTGCGTGAACTGACATTCTCGACACTTGAACTTTTATGCAACTCTTCCGGGCTGTCGTTCGGCTTATTGAGGACTGGGGTCTGATTACAGTCCTTTGTTTCCACACGTGCACAGGCACATTTCAATGTATTTTTTCTCCCAAACAATATGTTTCAACTAAAATTTATAAATGTTCTTAAACAGATCAGATTTCCGTATACATCCTAAGAACTTTAAACAACATATCCAATAATTCAACAAAAAGTGATAGCAAATCAATTTGAGATATATATTTAATTATCAATCAACTTTTTCAACGGCAAAAGACAATTTGAATACTAGTTTTTCTCATAGCTACATTGGTAGCTAGATAGTAAGTAAAAAGAACAAATGGAAAATAAATCAGAAAGCAATATCACGAGATAAAGATTTATCGGTTGGGGGATGGACGAATGATTAAATAGTAATACTACATCAGAAAAGGTCCATGATCTTCGTCGCAGGCTATCTAGAGTTCATCTTTCAACTTTCCTCTTCATGTTCATCCACTTGAACATATTTTGGAAGATCACCATTTTCAGTTGTAAGGGTTCGCTTCCTCACTGCATTAACAACTTCCATCAGTATGCTGCTTGTTCGTCTTTCAATCCTTTGGTGCGTTTCCTGTTCTAGGTCGCCAGCTTCAGGTTCCTCAAAGTAGCCTGGAAAAATCACATTTTTGCTTGACAAAGTTCGTCTCCTAACCGCCAACGCAACTTCTGCAGTGAAGCTTGGTGTTCGCAGTTTGGTATCCTGCTGTGCCGGGTACTGCGTTTTATCGGGGTGATGTTCTTCTTCCTCAATACAAGCTGTTTCCACTGTTTTTCGTTCTTTGAAACAAGGCAGGAAGAACACCACGAGACCAGCTGTAACAGAAATGGTCCCCGACATGTAAAAAACGAGATTGTAGGTGCCATGCATGTCTGCCACCCAGCCTGTTGAGATTAAAGTTCGAATATATTTTAGCTAAGTCTACAGCATTGCTGTACAAAGTTCTTTCCATTTTGTCCCTAACTTTACCGTAGGGGGCAAACTGCCCCCCCCCCCCTGCCCCAAAAATGAAAATTTCTAGTTTTGCGATTTCAGTTGACATTTGCTTGGAGTAAGAAACCACATTCATGCTGCGAATTGCCGCGTATCATTGGTTCACTTTCAATGATTGGCTGGTTGGAACAGGGAGGTCGGAACTAGAATAGCTTTCACCGTGGATCCAGCTGAAGTCTACGGTGCAATCATAAATATATCAAGTTGTATTCACCAGCAACTCTAAAAAGACCTAACAAGGTTTTCGTTTTGTTATTCCTCGAACGTCCAAGAGGGGGTTAAATGGACCTTCATGGATATTTCCGACCTAAAACTTCAAGGTTTTCAGCAGTTAAGTTGAAATTTTCATTATAAATATGTAGTCTGATAACGAGTGCAGATTTTGACGTTAATTGGATGACGTCATCACTTACAAATGATGCATAACTAGTTATCATTGCAATTTCAGGCGTCAGTCAGGCGCTTTACTTTTAACCTTTAGGTCAATTAACTAGCAGATCAAATCAAATCAATTCCATACAAGACATTTCTAAATCCTTGACGTGTGTTAGAGCTATTTAACTTTTGAAATAGAGAAACACCGATTTTTCGTCGAGAAACATTGTTTAGAGATGTTTTGGACCAAACTCCACCCCCGAAATTTTTAGTGTAAATACTATCCCAAGGCTTAACGCATTTGTCCTTGATTTAAAATCGTGACGTTACTTTTGATTCCAGTGTACATGTACATTAATTAAGTCTAACAAGAGGCTCGTTAAGCCTTTACTCGTGGTACGAGTGGAGACTGAAGTGAGGTTGCATTCAGTTATTTTAACCTTGAAGCACTGGTGTGTATGCAAACTGTATGTAACGAGGGAAACAATAACTTGTTGAGAAACACGGCAAATAAGTCGAAAAACACACAAACTACTTCCTTCATCCGAACTCCACTCTCACAAATAAAATTGCGCGATGAAAAAAGGAAAACAATTGGGGTGTTCCGACTTATCATATCACCACCAGGGGCACTGACCGCGTGGGAACGGGGACAAATCCCAAATATGTCAGTCACTGGACCGAATCGCTAATCGCGACATGAAGAAAAAAAAGAAAAAGAAATGGAATCCAAACTCTGACTCGTGGTACCACGAGTAATAAATCACTCGTATGGTCTACTTACCGGCCAGGGCGGGTCCGACGAGCAATGCGAAAGAGCCGAGGAACTGTTGCATTCCCAGAGCAGTAGACCTCATCTTTGCTTCCACGCTGTTGAGTACTATCACACTCAGTACTGCCCAGAAGATTCCATCACAGGCAGCATAGAGAGATACATATCCAACGAGGCCATAGTAGTTCTTGATCATCGGGAGGAAGAGTGTCGCAAGACCGTACGCAAACAAGCACCCCTGATACAGGTGATGATCTTCAACAAGATTTATGCCAATTAGAATTCCACCAAGAGTTCTGACAACAATGGAGGAAACTCCCAAGTAAATGTACAGATCTGCTACAGAGTCTGCTGAGAAGTTGAGTTCTTGAGCGTGTTTCACCTATGTTTTGATAACAACATTAATTAGCTTTCTTTAATACAGGCAGCCCAAGCTTATAATGCGAATCTTTCAAAATGTGGGCCATTTTATAGGATTTTGTATTGGGGATTTACCAATTTTCCAGAAATCCTCTGATACTGCTATTATTGTGGGAAAAAAGTTGACCTACTTTCAGTTCACCTTGTACTTCGGTGTTATGTGGATTTTGAGCGAGATCCGACGAGTATTTGAGGGAGAAAATCGAGGGGGAGGGGCAATGAGGAGGCGAGAAGAGAAGAAAATAGAGAAATAAAGGCCAAACTCTCAGACGCCAAGCTGCCGAAGGTCATGCACTCCACAACTCGTTCTCTCCTCGCGATGGAAAGTCTCGAATCGCAATAAATCCCACATTTCCAAAAAGCCAAATAAATTCTACACACATACTTCTGCTTCGGCGGTGACAGAGGTAATTCAAGCTCATTTCAACTGCTTCGCTTGTCTTGCAAGCTTGACCTCGAGCCGGCGACAACGACCGTTACATTTGCAGAACATGGTATCCAGTTTCTTCTTTCCTCTCGCCTCCTCATTTTCATCCTCTGTTTTATCTCTCAAATGGCCTTCATCTCGCTTGAAATGCACATAACTGACTGGCTGTCTCTAACTGCTTCTTAACACAGTGTTGCGTTAACACGTGGTGTGAAATGATATGTCATTTTATCAAATATTACACCACGCCTTTTTCATATGTTGTCTTTGGTGATTTCGGATACGTTAATATTACGTTTTGTTTTGTTTGAGATACTAAATTATGAAAATAATAATAAAATGAAAGTGCTACTACTACTACTAATAAAACAACACTAATAATAACAATAAAAATAATAACGATACAATTTATAATGCGCTTAATCAGAACGGATTCATTCTGTTATTCATTGTGCCCTAGGCGCTTTAAAAAATTTAAGTTAATTTTAAAAATGCATTGAATATTTTAAGAACCCTATTCCGCATTGGCTTTTTTGGGGTAAATAAATCTGGGGGGGGGGGGCGGAAAGTGCCCGCGGCCCATTACTCTAAAACTATTAATGATAATGAAATGAAATTTGGTGAGGTAGTAGAGAATCATAAACTAATTAATTTGCTGTAATTAAATTGGCGTGTGACGTCCATGATACGTCATAATGACGTCACAACTGCCAAAATTTTGGATCAGTTTACCAAAATGTTCCTTATCAAAATAGAAAAATTTAGAGACGTTTCTGACTTCAAAAATCGACAAATAAACGGTAAAAAATGAAATTAAACTTCCTTTTTATATAAATAATAGTATTTTAAGGAAATTGAGTAATACAAAAAGAGTATCGGAAGTTTGATGTTCAAAACTTACATTAGCTCTTAAACAATATTTTTCCAAATTTTACTCAAATTCCTGTTATTTAACGCTAATAGTGTAACTAAAACTGTTGTTATTCTGTTTTCAACGTTTTCAAATGCAAATTGACCGAGAAAAGCTTCAATTTTGACAAAGTGCAAAGTACACGGCCGCCATCTTGGATTTCAAAAAATGGTGTTGCACAATACCTATGACGTCACAGGTCACTTGTAACATGAATTATTTTCAGGGATCATCGATTAATTGCCTTTAAAACTAATAGTTAGCACTTGTTTCATCAATTTTGTGAAACAAAAACATGGTGTCAAAAACGGTGTTGCCGTGGCAACACGTTATACCCTTGAGGCAAAACTTTTCCAGAATCTTGTTCTCCAATAAATTTTTAGTAAAAGTCGCCAAATTTGGTTGGTGTTACTTTAATATTAAGGAAGTCCTGGAAAGTTGAATTTGGCGCGGGCACTTCGAATTCCCCCCCCCCCCCGGTGGAATGGGGTTAAATTACTTGTTACAAAACCAAACGTATGCGTTAACAAAACTGTCTCAAATAAAAATACTTGTTAAGAACATCTTATATAGAAGGTGCAAATGCCATAGCACCGTATAAGTCTTGATCCAATGGGCTAAACGAGGAAATATTCTCAACAGAAGCAAACGTGTTTTTGTTTTTACACAATCTTTTCTGTTTGTTCCCTGGCAAGTAATCCAAGAAAGAGTTGCGTTAACTAAATCAGTTTAGCCTTGAGTGACTGAGCAGTGGAGTGGTTCAGTTCAGTTCTTTTGAGGTTAACCACATATTTTTGGTTATATTTCAATTGAGAGCAGAAAATACATTTACTTTGCGTTACTACTCAAAAGTATTATATGCTTTTTTTAAACTTAACAGTAAGTTTTGATAGTACTTGAATAATCTATTTGTATATACTTAAAGTTTTGTTGATACTTTTTAATAGTATGTAGCATTGGCAGTAGTAGTAGTAGTAGTAGTAGTAGTAGTAGTAGTAGTAGTAGTAGTAGTAGTAGTGGTAGTAGTAGTAGCAACAGTAGTAGTAGAAGAAGTAGTAGCATAGTGATACCATGTATATATCCGAGAAGACCACTGAAATTATTGTCTAGAAGACAGCTAACACCCAGTTTTCTCAAAAATACCTACTAGTATAAAAAGTGTGCATTTCTATATAGACGTAAACTTGCTTTTTATTTTAGGAGACATATATACCAGGTGCATAAAGGGAATGGACTGCGATACAGACGCCAACGTGCTGCTGAGGACAATGATGGTGTACATGGGGACTCTCCACACTGAACAGTAAAGGTTTAACTTTTCCTGGAAGTTAACCGCTACAAAACAAAACAAATTTATACATTTTAGCAACAAAACAGCATATTAACAGGCAGAAACATACAAAATTTGATCAGCTTTTGGAGCAGTACCATGTAAAATTAGCATATACCAAACTCGGAGCGGACAGTGCTCTTTGTGTGCTCTGATTGGCTGCTTTTAAAAGCTCTGAAGCCTGGTTCACACTTGTAAATTATATTGTAAAAATTAGTGCAAGCATAGGGAATTCAAATAACATGATTTTGCCCAGCATCCAAAGATAAAAACTTTTCGCCTTTCGTCAGCTTCTTTATGTTCTTAACATTTCTTAAGCTTTGAGCAGCTTTCATCCTTACGTTCTTGGGAAAAAGGAGTGTTTATTTTACAGTATAAAATTTTTTTGTTGAACTAAATTTGATTGCTCATTTTGCAGCAAGTTAAACCTAAACGTTTTTTGTGATATAGCAATATACTATGCAATAAGCAACTACTCTCTATGATAATGACCGAGTTTCCATATGATCGCTTACGATCGCTAGACCGCTGGAATCACTGAATCGTAGGTATTTCATAGTCACCGACAATCGCCAAGTCGTTGAAAAGAGTTTCGATATAATCGTTGACAATCGTTTACGATCGCCTGATCATTGAAAAGTGTTTCTTGCAGATTTTTCAGCGATCCGACTATCGCAAGCAAACATATGGAAACTTGGCTTTACAGCGTAAAACATATTATCAACTACCGAGCACTGGATATTGAAATTCCAGTAATCTGATTGGATCTCCAATCACGGTATAAATCCTATATACTGCAATATGTCCAAATATGGAAACTGAAAATTTTATCACGGAAAATCTCCCCTTA